>PVKE010038552.1:0-15395 GCA_004027555.1 Craseonycteris thonglongyai
ACAGAGAGAGAGAGAGAGAGAGAGAGAGATACAGAGACAGAGACAGAGAGAGAACTGAACTGGGGGAGCTTCCAGTTCGGCATATGGTTCCGCACGGGCCAGGGCCAGGATTTGATACCTGGTCCCCAGCGCTGCAAAGTGAGTGCTCAACCCACTGAGCCATCCCAGCTTCCCCAGTACTGTTTTATATATGCTCTCCTCAATATACAATTTACTTAATAAATTTATCTTATCATTTATCTCTTTGAATTTCAACACCAATTCTGGGGTGTGTGTGTGTGTTTCTGTGTGTATGTGAAGACACTGTTGAAATACATTTCTAGATCCAAGATAGAGCTACTTTTTCTCAGGGTGCCTCCTTAGCAAACCAAGCTTTCACTTGCCTATAAATGCTCTACTTAACTAGAAACAGTTTATCTAGTAGGCCAATCTCCAAACACCAAGCCAACTCTGGGCTCTGCACACATTTTCCTATTCCTTGATCTTTCTAAATAAGGTCAGATATACAACCCCTGCTAAGCATGTCCTGTGTCCACATTGCTGATTCTAAGATTCTATAAAACTCACTTTTGCCAAAAGTCCTAGAAAGAATGCTCTACTGTTTATGAGACACAGACTCCTCCAATCTATATATTATTTCCTGTTGAGTAAAGGGCATAAAATTTGTTACTAAATTGTTTTAGTTTTGTCATTTGACAATACCACCAAGCAATTCTCTCACACCAGCTGGGTATCCTGCAATTCAACTCAATTCTGATACTATCTAACTGAAGATGGTGTCTGATCCCACAGATTAAGGGTTCATTACTACCAAGCTGACCTCCTCCCCTCCTCCCCCCTACACACACTACAGACACCAACTGCAAGTCCAGGTTGTTACTTATACTTCTGATCAACCAGCTACAAAGTGTAGGTTCCAACATCCCCCTCCTTGGATGTCATTAATTTATTAGAGCAACTCAAAGAACTCAGAGAAACATTTTACTTGATAGATCACCAGTTTATCATAAATGGATATAACCCAGGAACAGCCATAAGGAAGAGATACGTAGAGTGAGAGAAAGGGTAAGGCTTGCATGCCCTCTCCTAAGCGCACCACTCCAAAAGATTTGTTACATATACCGTAGATGATTGATTAAATCATTGGCCACTGATGATTAAACTCATTCTCTAGCCCTTTTCCCTTCCCTGGAAGTTGTAAGGTTAAGGAAGAACTGAAAGTTCTAACTTTCTAATCAAGTGGTTGATTCCCTGATCACTAGCCACATCTGGAGATGCTTTTCATAAGTGTATTTCTAATAACTCTCAACAATTATTCTAATAATAAAAGTGTCACAATTATAATAATATGGCATAGTAAAGGTTGGATAAATGTGGTCTCTGTCTTTGAAGAAATCAAAGAAGACACAAATAAAAAGAAGCATATACATGATTTGGATGTGTAGGAAAAATTAACATTGTTAAAATGTCCACACTACCCAAAGCAATCTACAGATTCAATCCAATCCCTATCAAAATAGCAACGGCATTTTCACAGAACTAGAACAAATAATTCTAAAATATATATGGAAACACAAAAGATCTCAAATAGCCAAAGCAATCTTGAGAAAAAAAAGAAATTGGACATATGACACTGACTGGTATCAAACTATATGATAAGGCTATAGTAATCAAAACAGCAGAGTGCTGGCATAAAAACAGACACATAAAATAATAAAACAGAACAGAGAAGACAGAAATAAACACACACTCACATGACCAATTAGTCTATTACAAAGAAGGCAAGAATATACAATAAAAAAAGTATGGGTTAAGATACTTTCTTCAATAGATGGGGTTAGAAAAATAAACATGTACATGCAAAAAAAATTAAACTAGACCACTTCTTTATATCATATTCAAGAATAAACTCAAAATAAATTAAATACTTAAATGCAAGACCCCAAACCACAAATCTCCTCGAGGAAAATATAGGCAGTAAACTCTTTGACATTGCTCTTAGTAATATTTGTAGGGGGAAGGGAAATAAAAGAAAAAATAAGCAAAGAGAACTACATCAAACTAAAAAGTTTTTATATAGCAATGGAAAGCATTTACAATATGAAAAACAGCCTACTGAATAGGAGAAGATATTCACCAACTATCCTTCTAATAAGGCAGAGCTGGGCAAGATGTCAATCTTGATCCACTGATAGATCACCAAGTAATTTGGGGTGACTGCCTAAATAAAATAAATAGCTAGTGGATTGCAACACTTGGAGAAAATTAGAAGTAGCTCCTGCCCTGAAAAAGTCTGCCCAGACCTACAATAAAGGGTTAATATTCAAAATATGTAAGAAACTCATATAACCTAATACCAAAAACAAACAATCCCATCAAAAAAATGGGCAAAGGACCTGAATTTCTCTGAAGTGGACAAACAGTTGGCCAACAGACATATGAAAAGATGCTCAATATCACTACTCCTCAGAGAAATGTAAATTAAGACCACAATGAGATATCACCTCATACCTGTCAGAATGGCTATCAAAAAAATCAACAAATAACAAGTGTTGGCAAGGATGTGGAGAACAGAGAACACTCCAACATTGTTCATGAGGCTGTAAATTGGTGCAGCCGCTATGGAAAACAGTGTGAAGTTTCCTCAAAAAATTAAACATAGGGATCCTGGGATAGCACAGCTGACTGAGCACTTGCCCTGCCACCACGATATCCAGGAATCAAATCTGGGCCCAGGCCTGTGCAAACCCTTATGCTGAACTCCAGAGCAGCGAGGGATGGTGGCAAATGTTTTCAACTCCCATGCAGGAGACCCCAATTTTGTTCACTTCCTGCATTGTCCCACATCCACCTCTGAGGAATGAAACTATGTCACAACTAATAATGTACAACTATGGAGACTGGCACTGGGCCCTCCTCCCTTATCTCTCTCTCTCTCTCTCTCTCTACCATCTCTCTCAAAACAAACAAACAAAACTCACTTGGTAAACTCTTTCAAGAGCAAAAGAAGAGCCTTAGAAGTCCAAGCAGTAAATACATTATAGCACATTCTCACCTGCCAAACCCACCAACTATCATTTGTAAGAAAAAACAGTTTTCATTTCATTTGTATATAAGTTCATTGAGGTGGGCTTTTCATTCTTTCCCTCCTTTGCTTTCTTTCTCTTGTAGGCACCATTTCATGACCATATTTCTTTTGTTCTTAACATGTGTTTAGCCCACCATCAGGGTCATTCTCCATTGACCCTGCCAGTCAGTGGACTACAAAAGCAAAGGTAAATTTTCCTTGAAGTTCTTTTTGAACTCTCACAAAGCTGAGAGGAAAGATACAGTTGGATCCCAGAAGTTAGTTAGACTGAAATTTAACATGTTAAAATAGAGTTGGAAAAAAAAATGACATATTTGTAGATAATTAAGAAAGCTAGGACATTCAGGAACAATTTCACCCAGGAACCAATTAGTTGTTTTCACTAAGCAAATACTGTTCAATATGTTAATCTGGCAGAACATGTTGTTCTCAAATGCACACCATTTGTCATATTTGTAGATCCATGGCTTCCCCAAAATAAACTGAAGCTATTTCCCCAGTAGCTTCATTTTGGACAAATGCAATTTGTTCAAAAATTTAACCCTATGTATTCATTTGGGGGTTTTTTTGTTTTTTTGTTTTTAATATTTACTTTACTGTTTTTGACAGAGACAGAGAGAAGGGGGTGGGCCCAGAGCAGTCTCCATAGTTGTACATCATTGATTTTTCCACAGTTTCATTCCACAGGTGGGTGTGGGGCTGCACAGGGCAGGAACTGGGCCAGGGTCTCACCCCAGTGAGAACTGAACTGGGGGCACTCCCCAGTTCAGCATATGGGTCCGCACAGGCCAGGATTGAGATTCGATCCTTGGTCTCCAAGGCTGCAAAGTGAGTGCTTAACCTCGTGAGCCATACTGGGTTCCCCTTTTGTTTGTTTTTTTTAATCATTTTTGCATTTGGTTAATTTTTCTCTGGCCTAAGTTTGTTCATGTCTTTTAAGTACAAAAGCTTAGTAAATATTGCTTATTTGTTATATGGATATGTTGAGAACATTAAATCCTTTGAAAAAGGAAAACCAAAACAAAGAAGAAAAAAACATTTTATCTGCAAGGAAAGCATGTATTCATCAGAAATAAAGAAACAAAAATTGATATTACCATGAATAAGTTATTTCTTTACCATAGAATTTTCTAAGATTGTAAAACGAGAGAGGTAGAAGATTCAACAAAGTATATGCCTATAGGTCATAGGCTATCAGTATAGCTAGGCCAAATCTTCATGAAACACATCTGTGTATTTGTGTACATACTGGCATAAACTCCCAACTGATGAGCTGAAGGGTAACTAAAGGCTGGAAGTTGTTAACCATTTTCAACTGAACTAAGAAATGAAGGCATAGTGGTGCTACATAGAAATCTAAATTAACTATGAATTTCATTGACTATTGTGCTGCAAAGTTTGTACTTACACATGTTACCACATACCATCTATTACATAGATAAGTAGAAGAAATATGCCCCTCTTTAGAGCAACGGTGTCCAACCTTTTGGCTTCCCTAGACCACAATGGAAGAAGAATCTCTGGGCCACACATAAAATACACTTACATTAACAAGAGCAGATGAGCTAAAAAGGTTGTGAAAAAAATCTCATCATGTTTTAAGAATTTGTGTTGAGACTTATTCAAAGCCATCCTAGGCCATAGATTAGACATACCTCCTTTAGAGTACTGAATTTTGGTATAACTGTAGATTCACTGAAAATTTGATAAAAAGATATTTACTCGCCTCAGAAATTTACAAATAAACTCGCCTCTAACATATACTGTCACAGAGTTCACAATTATAAAGGCCATTGTGTACACAACAAGTTCCATGAATTCCGTATTTTAAAAATCTTTTTTTAATTTATATTGATGGCAAGTGACCTTCCTTTTTATAATGGAAAGATCCCCTGACAGACGCAACGAGAAGAACAGATCTTCCTGGAACTAGACTGCAGGGAGATAAACTGTGTTGGCAATACCATGACAGAAATACTGTATGGCAGGCAGAATGAAGAAAATTAAGCCATGAATATGCTAATTATGCTTCAGAAGAAGTTTACTTCTAAAGTCATTCAGTTAATTGGGAGTTAACAACAGTTCAGATATATTTTAGTGACTTCTACTGAGTAAAATTAAAAATAATAGATTCTAAATCAGGCTCTCAGAGAAGGAAAAAAAATCTTGGAACAATGAAAAATATAACATTTTCAAATAAGAGAAGAGAATACTTGAAAAAAAAATGTTGATTTTATTAGAAAAAAATAACGTATCCAGTTCAGTGTTATTAATGAAACCAAAACCATGTTTAAATGTAAATCAAAAGATGAGCATGCATATTCTTTTGAGGCTGGGAGAGAGGATACTTGACAGTTTGAAAAGGATTTAGAAGGAAATTTATCATTCTGCAGAGTGGGTTTTGGCTAGACACACATAATAGAAAAGAATATATTTAGCCTTGCCTAGCTAATAAACCATTAATGGAAAAGAATAGCAAAGAGCTCCACTGACCTTCTGGATCTTGTCAGAATCCTGTCAAGGAGGTGGCAGTGGAAGAGTGACAACAAGTTAGTGACTAAATGACAAAGGCTGGCAAGACAATGATTTTAATAAAATATATATTTGAGAAACTGATTTAGAACAGATGTGCTCAGAGTTAGTAGATAACACTTTAAATTTTATTTTTTTTTATTTGCTCTTTGGCAGTGGCCAGTATTCTGGTATCCAAATGTAAGCACATTTGGCAAGGAGGGAAGAAAGGATAATAGGTGTGTACGTGTGTGGACAGGGTGGGGACTTTTTCCATCTGCCCTTATCTCCATCACCCTTCTATATCTCCTTTCACAACCCGCAGCTTTGTGATTCTTTCTAGCTTACAGTATGGTATTTTTGCCACACTTGCTAATGCTATCATTTGATAACTATTCTAAGCATACGCTTATTTTGGTGTTAAACAATTCCAAATGTAGATACCCTCTAAGTTTATACAAATATACAAGGGCTGTCTGGAAAAAAATCCAGCCATTGTCAATATAACAATATTACGAGGGGAAGCCGGGATGGCTCAGTGGGTTAAGCGCTCACTTTGCAGCCCCAGGGACCAGGGATCGAATCCCGGCCCCGGCCCGTGCGGAACTGTGTGCTGGACTGGGAGCTCCCCAGTTCAGTTCTCTCTCTGTCTCTATCTCTGTATCTCTCTCTCTCTCTTTGTCAAAAATAAATAAAAATATATTTTAAAACAAACAAACAAACAAACAATATTACGTGGCTGGATACTTTCCAGACAGCCCTCATACACACATTATTTCATTATATTATTACTTTATTAACACTATTATTTTCATATTTTGTTTTATTGTTATATTATATAAAATATAGAATATACAATACAATGTTATATATTCTTACAATAAATATAAACGGCAAAGATTGGTGACATAGAGTGAAGCTCAAATGCAGTGAAGTTTAAAATTCTAGCACTCAAAACAATTAAGCACTCAGTGCTATGGACTGAACATTTTCCCCCAAAATCCATGCAAAAAACTTAATCCCCATTTTTGGAGCTGAGGCCTTTGGAAGATACTTAGTGTCCTTGAAGAAGAGTCTCTCTCTCTCTCTCTCTCTCTCTCTCTCTCTCTCTCTCTCTCTCTCTCTCTCTGTCTGTCTGTCTGTCTGTCTTTCTCTCTTTCTTGCCCATATGAGGATACAGCAAGCCTTTATCAACCACCAGGATAAGGGCCTTCCCAGAACTTGACCATGCTGGCCCCTGTATATTGGGTTATCTGGAGACATCCAGCCTCCACAACTGTGAGAAATCAATTTCTGTTGTTTAAGCCACCCAGCCAGTCTATGGTATTCAGTTATAGCAGTTCAAACCAACTTAAGACACCAAGACAACAGTCAAGGAGTAAAAAGATACTGTAGGAGTCACTGACATAGCCCTTTCCAAGACAGATGTAGTTCTAGTAGGTTTTAGTCCTATTGTTTATTATTTTATGAAGGTCTCTAAGAACTTTCAGATCTTATTGACTTCTTATAAATAATTATAACTTTCAGATTTTTTTAAATTAAAATAAAAACAAAACTGTTGCCTTAAGGTGTCAATGTTAGAGCCCAACCTACTTATTTGTGTATTGTCAGTACTAAATAGTATGATAAATTACAATGAATTATCTCATTCTTTCTATGCTATAAGAAATGAATGGTATATCTTTCTTATTCAAGTTATTAACCACCCTTTAGCAATAAGACCTACTCAAGGCCATTGGTCACCAATGTACTGGAGGGAGACTGATGAAAACAGTGTTCCAAAAGCCGGTGTTAGTCTTATATGATTCATCAGGAAGAAGGCAGATACAGAGTAGCTACAGATGCTAATCAGCTCCTCTCTGACATTTGCACACAAAAGTCCTAGCAACAAAACTGTTTACTACCAAGTTTTATTACAAACCTCATGGGTTACTTAATACTTCTCACATTTAAACATCTTATCTCTTAATTTACTTGTCAAAATTTCAGCCATTTCTCTCTCTTAACCCCCCCCCGACCCCAGTTATTTCACATACATTTACCTCATTCTTCCATTTTCTATCCCCACCCACTACTAATCTTCCCTTGGAATGTTTCTATCTGGTTTTGTAGTCAGTAAATAGCCCCACATCTTTTATTTTCTCCATTAGAATGTTCTCACTCCCCTCTCTCTGCCAGGGAACCTTGATTCTCCTTGAGGACCCAGCATCCATTAGAGCATTTTCTAGTGCTCACTACTCCAACCTTAAGTTTCCAGTGTCACAGCACGGGAAGGGGACAGAAAGCAAGACCAGACAAATCAGAATTTTTCTCATGATAGCATTCCTCCTTTTCAATCACATAAAATATATCTCCCATTTTTTTTATCCATACTTCATCCATACTAGCTACATCAGCCTCTACCTAGTATTAGCAGCCAGGACAAAAATGTTACTATATATTTTTGAGACCGTTTGTTCTTGGCTCAAAACACCTACATTATAATTATAATGCTATTCATTGTTATCAGTAATCCATCTTGAATTATTTCTGCTTATATAAGCTCCCAAGGTCATAAATATTGCATATAAAAAATTAGAAGACTTCACAAAATCTTCTGTGGTGAAAGGTAGAAAGTAAGTTGTCCATTAGTTGTTTCTATGTATTTTCCTGATTTCTCTTATCATTTCTAATTATTTTCTATAATTCCTTTAATTATTTATGTAATTTTGTCTTAACATTTTGTATAACCTATCTGTATTTTTAAAAGGAGCTATAAGCAAAACTAGACTTAATGCTCTATAAATTTCCTTTTCTTTCTTTCCTTCCTTCCTTCCCTCCCTTCCTCCCTCTATCCACCTTTCCTCCTTTCCTTCCTTCCTTCTTTCCGTCCTTCCTTCCTTTCTTCCTTCTTTCCTTTCCTTAACTATTGCAAAAGAGAATTTGAGGCAGTTGACAATATTAAGTTTAATGACAAGGATAAACAAAGCATTTGAAGCAAGGAGAAAATATAAATTTAATAGTAAAAAAGAACTATAATAGAACAAAAGTTCCTGAATACATTTAACAGGGGTCAAAATTTGGTTCTGAATTTATTGGTGAAAGAAAATGGAAAATAACAACCTCAATGACACCATAAGTTAATTATAATCAGAACAAATGAATGTTTTGCTGATACTAAAATCTGGAAGACCTTTCTCGTGTGGGTCTTTATTATGAATTACCCAATGTCCTCAACAACACCTGAAGTACAACTATGATATAAAAATTAATATTGCTTCATCTTTAATCTTTGCTGGATGAAAGCTGAGAAAAATAAAACCACACTGAAAGCAATTCAGAAGACATTCAATATAAAATGATGGAGATATATAAATCTCTTTTGGTCAAGTTCAATACAGGATAAATTTTTAGGCTATGAGTTTCTCTCTCTCTCTCTCTCTCTCTCTCTCTCTATATATATATATATATATATATATATATATATTTCAGAAAGTATTCAGCCATGTAGTATGAAATATAAAGGCATTTATGGCTGGATTTCTACCAGATTCATAATATATATACTGTCCGAAAAGTATCCAGCCATATAACTGTTCTTATTATGTTGACAATGGCTGGACTTTTTCCAGAGAGCCAGATAGATAACGGATAGATGTAGAGATGATAGATAGATAGATAGATTACAGATATAGGTGATGATATAGATGGTATAGGTACAGGCATAGGTATAGGTATAGAGTAGAGACAGAAATGATAGAGACAGAGACAGAGACATAGACATATGGACCCAAACTGATTATCAAAAATAAAAGGTTTTTCTTTTTTCTTTTTTAAAGATATATTTTATTGTTTTTGACAGAGACAGAGACAGACAGAGAGAAGGGAAGGGCCCAAAGTAATCTCCATTGTTGTACTTCATCAGTTTTAGACATGGCTTCCTTCCACACAGGTGGGCAGGGGCCATACACGACAGGAACTGGACTGGGGGCCTTCTACATGAGAGGCGCACCCCAATTCGCCCTATGGGTCCACATGGGCCTGGGACAGGATTCGATCCTCTGTCCCCGGGGCTGCAAAGCAAGCACTTAAACTGCTGAGCCATCCCGACTTCCCAGGGGGTTTTTTCAAGCTACTGACTCAGTAGGCCTTCAATAGGACTCAAATCTGCAGTTTTGTTTTTTTGTTTTGTTTTGTATCAGCAACCAATTTGGTTAATAGTAATAAATCCTTGAGCCCCAGTTTGAATAACTTATCTGGAGTCATAAATAAGCTATTTATTCTTTAGAAACTCTTCAGTGAAATTATTTCTCACATGGAGTTTTGGATACAAGTTTGGCTACAGAGAGTATAAAATTATAATCTCTGATAAGAACCTAAAGAATTAACATTCTGTGTTACTGATTAATAATAAAAGCAATGGAAAAGAATAAAGCTGCGCTTTTTAAAATTTCTTTTAAATAAAAAGGAAGTACCTACTGTATTTTGTGCCTGCGAAAAAGGAGGTTCTACGGGCAGGACAAATTTTTTCCTCAGAAAATCATTTAGATCTATCCCTAAACAAAAATAGAATGGCTGTGAAATTATTATTAACTTAAAAAAAATGATGATATGATAGAAAACCCCAAATTTTAGCAGCTGCTTTTTAAACGTTTTTAGCTTGGAAAATGCATAAAACACGTTATTACCAACCACCTACCAAAAATAAAACAAGCAAACAAACAACAACTATATACATATATGTAATTTCAAGCACTGCAGTATTCTAAAATCTCAAAAAGAAGGGAAATAAAACCTGATTCATCCCTTGTCTAGGATATAAATTGGCTCACTAGTGTTGTTGCCTGTAACAATTAAATGCTGAAGCATTTCAGTTATGAGAATCTTGGTTTTAAAGATGTTGATCTGAAAACATTTCCATTTCTTCCTAACAGTTATTGTATACTAACCTCCATTAACGTGTTCAATACTACTTTGAATTTTTCTGTTTCTTGGTTCATTTTATTCTTAGCCATCTGTTGTGCTTCCTGTTGTGTACAGGATTCCTCTAGTACTCTGAACAAATGCTCAATGTGCTTAAGTGGCACATGCCCAGTTTAGCTCTGCCACCGCTGGAACCATCAAACCAGGTATTTACGAGGAGCTTGCTCCTCTTACCTATTGCCACAAACAAACATCCCCAAACTTAGTAAGCAACAAAAAAACTTCAGGTTATTCTCATGGGAATTCAAAAAGGCGCATAGTGAGGAGGGCTTGTCACTGCTAACGCAGTGTCTGGGACTTTGGGTAGAATGAGAGAGGGAAAAGGTGACTAAATGGCTGAGGGCAGGAAGAGTCTAGACAGAGGCTTCATTTCTCCCTTGTCTGGCACTGGTCCGGGGAGAACCAAAGTACCTATACACTCGGCTTGATCACAGCAAAATTTGGAGTGGTTTGACTTTTTCCATGGGGGATCGTGGTTCTAAGAGTATTTCTGCAAATGGGCTGAAAGCTGCATGTTTTCTGTGACCTAACCTTGGGACTCAACACAGCGTCACTTCTTTAAGTCACCACAGAATATAATAAGCTCATTAAGTGCCAGAAAAGAAAAATCGGGACTAAAGATAAGGAAGTAGAAATATTGGATACAATAGTCACAATTGTTTATGTTATGTTTCAAGTAGATAAAAAGCACCTTTTTGATAACACAATGACCATTCTGGAGCCGAAAAATTATCATTCAAAATAACTGTCACACACATTTTTCTTAAATTTATTTTTATTAAGTAGTTTAAAGATACAGGCAAGGATCAATAATAGTAAAATACAAAACCACGTATACAACATCCACTCTCCCAAAATCTTAAACTATTTCTTATATATGCTTTTAGAGGTATTTTTAAAAATTCTAAAACATAACAGAGTTGGGGCATCCTGTGTAAACTTTTTAATTCCATTTGCCTTCTTCCTTCCCCAGAATTAACAACTACAACTGATTTTGAGTCCATTATCACATATTTTTAAATCCTATTATTACATATGTATACAGCCATAAAAATATATAGTAATACTTCATAGTGTTTTTAACTCTACGTACAAAGAAACAGATTGAGCACTTACACTGTACCAGATACCATTATAACACTTCATATTTTAATTTAGGAAAAATAATAATGATCCTGGGACTAGAAAATATCACACACACACACACTCTACTCCATTACAGATGAGAAAATAAATTAGGCAAAGAGACACTTGCAAAGAACTGGAAAGGTCTAAGATTTCACCCTACTGACAAGCTAACAAGTTAGTCTGCCAAAGATTTGTGGATACTTGTAGAAGACAGGAGACTCCTGGGTTAGATAATTTATTGCTCACAGTAATAGAAGTATCTCACATATTAGCATTTACTGCATAGAGAATCCATAAATCCAGTTTCCTCCAGGCTTTACCAGGAGGGTCACATGATACATACTTGCATATGCAATGGATTGCATTATAGAAGAGGAACAGTAAGCTTAGGTGGTCTTACTAAGGTGCTGTAGGCATTCCTGCCCTTTGCTCCAGAGAAAGACACTATCTTCAAAGGCTGTTTACTATAGAAATACCGTTCAAAAGACAAGCAAAGTGCTTCACTCACAAGACCTGCAGAAATGCAACAGACACATGTAAAGTTGTCTCCTAGCAAGATAAAGTAACTTGCTCCAGGCACATAACTATAAGGTTGTAACAGGTTTAAAAAACAAGCAACTGATGCTATGACCAATGCTATCGACTATTATACTATTCAATCTCTTCATTGCCTAATAAAAATTCATGCTTTTTAAAATACTGTCCAACACTGACATGTGCTTTTTCTTTTAATCTGATAGGTATGAAATGATAACACTATTACAGATCAGTGATGAGTTTCTGCAAAGCATGTTTATTAGCTGTTTAGCTTTTCTTTACTATATAGTGCCTGATGTTACATTTTGCAATTTACTGCTACTTACTAATTTTTTCTTTTTTTTTTAATTGATTTGTAGAATTTATTTTTGGACATTGTGGACTGCAAAACCTCATTGTTTGTGTGCTTTGGAAAAATGTTCACTTGCCTGTAGCTTGTCCTTTTGTTTATATGATCTTGTGTTTCATAAAAAGAAATAAATGTAAAAATGTTACATTATAAGCAAATTAATCAATTTTTCTTCATGACTTGTGTTTTCCCTGTTTTTCTACAGAAATCATTTAAAAACATTTTTTCACCATTTATAAACATATTTTAGATGTGTGTTTTCTAAATACTTAGATCTTTTGCTTTTCAAATGTAGGTCTCCAGTCCTCAATGATCTTTGGTTAGAAATGACAATTTTGTTATGGTATACATCAAAATGCCTAAATATTTACTTAAAATTATTCTAAATTTTATACACCAGGAATGACTCATCTCTGACTGCAGCTGTCAGTCATAATTTAAAAATAGAAAAGAAAAAAGGGAGGAACACTAGGATAACCTCTAGCCTCAGAGTTTCTAAAAACATTTTTTAGTGTGTTTGTGCTCTATTAAGATACATGTCCCAAGGGAGTAGTAAGAGTGATTATATAGTAAAAGTAACTGAAAATTTAGATAAAAGTAAATAGTTACAATGTAGAGTTTTATGATTCATGTTATATCTATGTGGCAATCTTATAAAAAAAATAAATAAATAAAGCTACACCACTAGAAATTCCATTAAAATGTCAAAATAAATGTGAGTTCAGTGTGATACAGATTATAATAAACATTGCATTTTTTCTATACTCATGCTGTTTGATCTTTTCATCAACAGAAATTCATAATAGCAACTATATGTCTAAAATAAAAATTTATCAATCACTAGATATTTACTTTTTTGTCTCACAAATTTATCATCTAGGAAAGATGACATGGTACATATTAACCTTTTCATTTTGATTTGTTTTGATTTGACTCTTAATCCATTTCAGAAATGTATGCCATTGGCTTTTTTTTTTCTGATAAGCTAATCATCTTCATTGAATATGAGTGCTTAAAAAGCAGCAGATACCAATTAATTATGGATAGATTCAGCTATATGTGACATGATTTCATTTCTGCATTGTTTGTCTTATGCAATGTCACCCTAGCTTTAGCTTTTATTTTTTAAAAGAAAAAAAAAATAGCGACCATCTTATAAAAATAATCTGGAAGTAGAATCATTATGCTTGAGGTACTTTGTCTTTTCAAATTTAAGAATAGCATTAAGAATATAAAACTGTATTATGTATTTTGAATCTATAAAAATACACAATCTGTATACAGCTGCATGGATTATAGATAACTATTTTTTATTTTACTTTTACACTTTTTAGTATTTTTCTAGATTTTTTATAATTATTCTTTTTAGCTATGCCTCTAGTTTTCTGTCCGTCCATTAAGCACCTCACTATTCTCTTGGGTCCCTACATTTATAATATTACAGGTTATTTTGGTGCATTCTCTCTATTATCCCAGTCACCATTTCCAATCAGTTAATGAGCCATTTTTACATCTATAGTGCCTCTCAATCATGTTTACTCCTTCATTTACTTAATTCTACCACTTTTTTCAGACACTCATTACTGCATACAATATACATAAAGAAAAAAAAATCTGTCTGTAGTATCTTTTTTAATCCATCCTATAAATTTATGACAGAAAAACTTACTCCCCAAAGATCAGTCTCTAGATTAAAAACTTTCAAATGCCTGGAAACTGCTCAGCTCCAAATTCCAAAGCCAGGATATAAAAAAAGACCTGAAATGTGTTCCTATGCATTTCCTTATCTGATTCCTAGGTAAGGTAAAATATGACCTTCAAAGTATTATCTGTTCTGATGATTTGACTTACCAATGCATGAGCGATATCCTCTAGATAAATTGAATCTCCTCTTTCTTACAACCACGGTTTATCTCATCTCATTGTTTCCTTGTAGAATAGCACCCCACCACCCAGCCTGTCCACAAACTTAGGAAAACAACAACAATAAAAATTCTCTTTCAAGGTATCTTTTATTGTACCTTCTTCATCATTGAATATGGGTAGAATCTCTTGCTAACATATGCAATCATTGTGAATCTTCTATAACTCTTCTCTATTACATATCACAATCTGACACAGGTTTGTTTTTAATGGTCTTCATCATGCTTTCCCCCTCTTTTTCATCAAAGAATAGAGAAGAAAAAAAAAGGACGGAATGGGGGAAGGAGGGAGGGAGGGAAGGAGGAAAGGAAGAAGTGTTATAAACTGGTCGAGGAAATTCCTTGAAGAGATGGTCTGAGTCATTTCACTTTTTCTCAAGACCATCAAAATACAAAGTATAGGTAGGTAGAAGCGAGGGTTATTATAATACTAAGATGGAACAGTTTCCAGGGCAGCTCACAGATTATTTGAGCCACACTTTGGTCCTCTCTCACAAGAAATTCATGCATGCAATGTACAACAGAGAAACAAGTTCTCTCATTGATTCCACATGAAAACTTTGGCTCAAGGTGGATTGATACATAGATTTTTTTTTACCTAACAACCAATAGATCCCATTTCCTTCCTCAACACCAGACCCTAAAGATCCTCCTTTCTTCTGATCGGTACCATCAGAGGACAAAATGTGATGATCAAAAATGTATCAATGCCACTGCCCCCACATACACCCCCCCTCCACACACACACACACATGCACACAAATCCAGGACCTCCCTTGAATATAAGATTGCAAATGATACTATATCTATAACTAAAAAGTAATTCAGTAATTATGACCCAATTTGGACCCTTTACTTTTCTCAGTTATAGTACCAACTTCCCTTTTTTCTAGGTACA
>PVKE010038553.1:0-15391 GCA_004027555.1 Craseonycteris thonglongyai
CAAAATTATAAAATAAGTATTAAATGATCATCAAACATATAAGTACTAGACATAAAGTAGGAAAACTGGTAACATCATATTAAATTCCCAGAATCAATTATTTATTAATAAGAAACATATAAAAGTTAGAACTGATAAACAAAGACTCCTAATAATCTCAAATGATTGAAATATATTTCTATTAAGAATCGTCATATACAGTAACAAGTTACTAATATCCCAACAACTATAATAAAATGAAATGACTAACAAAAAAGGCCACAGATATTATTCAACCTATTTAGTTATGCAATTGGAATTTCATGAAATCATCACACTTTACATAGCATCATAAACATTAATTATTGCATAAAACTCTTGACACATAGGTCTAAGACACCATACTCAATCTGTACCACTCAGAGGATACATACACACATCTCTAATTGCCCTATATATATCTACCATTCTTCTATTTTTTTCTTTATAACTGAGTTGCTCTATAAGGAAGAATAAAGAGAGATTTTCACTGCTTTGTGGTTTTACGGATTTCAGATTTTAAAACGTAAGGCAATAGATTTCTGTTCTGTCCAACTCTGCATAACATTTCACTCATCTTCCAAAATTTACTCTAGTGAAAACAAAGTTAGCTTAATAATTTTAAAGTTTGTTACTCCAAAATATTAGAGTATAGCACTAAATCGTCATTTAAGAAATAAAGACATTTAATTTACTCCTTTGTACACTAAAATTATTTAAGGATAAATGCTCCTTACCATGTTTTCTGGGCACTTTTTACAAATAACATCAGGTCCTCCATTATTAGCGATCATCTGAAATCCTGGTACGCACACACATGAAGTTCCTAAAAAGAAAAAGTCAATTTTCATCTTAGTAAATGAAAATACAACTCGAAGACAGGGAAATTTTAATAATTCCTAAGATCTGGAGAAGTACTATAGTAGTTAAGAGCAAGAACTGCTTTGGGGCCAGTACTTCCTGGGTTCAAACTTAGAAACATACCGTAATCCTTGGGTTCTAAACTTGATTCTGCTACTTAGCTGTGTGAACTTCAGCAACTTGCTGAACCTTTCTGTGCTTCTGGCTTCCACTTTGATAAAATGTAGGAGCGAGGGGGTTGGGGGATGTACAGACCTCACAGGGTTAGTGTATTAGATTTACATGTAAAGATCTTAGAATATGTATGGCACACAGTAAGTATGGTGTTTGCTACCACTTTAGGTGCAGACATAACTAAACTATTAAATTATTTAACTATGCAACTACAAATCAAACTATTGATTAACTGTTATGAGAAATTTTACATTTCTATTTCACCCAACCCTACACATTTATCAATGAATTTTAATTTGCTTTGTCAAAACAAACCCTTATTAGTAAACTTACATTGATTCAAATAATTCATCATATTTCTGTTTGCACAGATAATAAACTTTTTAAGAAAACCACAATTCAATTTCCTGGATAGGTAAGGTCAGCACTCTCTAAGGAAGCATGAAAGGGAAACAGAACCCAAAGGAATCTATGTAGTAAAATGCATAAGATATCTGGTTTTATAATTATGAAGCTAACACCATACACTTTATAGAGCCTGTGAAATTCTTCCCCATTGTTTCCTCTCCTGGGGAGCTTGGCCTATCCTATATAACACAATGTGGACAGGTCAAATTTGAAGATGGCGAAAAGTTAAGGCCATCAATGGCCAAATTGAGATTAAAAACAGCTGAGACTTCAGAACAAGCTTATCCCTAACCACCCACGCTAGCCAGGATGCCATGAACGCAGACCAACACAAATTCCTAAACTTTCTTAAAACATTATGAAATTATTTCCGACCATTTTTTTTTTTTTTTTTTTAGCTCATCAGCTATCGTTACTATAACTGTATTTTATGTGTAGCCCAAAACAATTCTTCATTCAATGTGGCCCAGGGAAGCCAAAAGATTGCACACAACTGCTTTAGAATTTGGGAAATGTCAGTCTTATTCTAAGCTATTTCAGTGAGTACTAGGACCAAATCAAATGATGGAAGTGTCAAGGGAAAAAAAGAAGAAAAAAAAAACAACTTTAGCTTAATGTAAAGAGACTTTAAGGGTAATCAGTAATATTAACTAACAAAAGCGGTAAGTCTAAAGTAATCTACATGGAAAGGCTCTATAGTAGAAATACGGGTCCAGACTGAGGGCAAAGACACATAAGTTCTTCCATTCCCCAATTCAGGCGCCAAATAGGACATTACGACTTCGCCTGGACTTCAATTTCCTTATCTGTAAAATGAGAAGACTGGATCTGATTAAGGTTAAGGTCCCTCCCCGCTCTAAGCTTTTGGGATTTGAAAAGCAAGATAAAGGGCTATCAAAGTCTACAAGAGCTAATGAAGCTCCTCTGCACCTCACATCACTTCTCTATCTTTTTCTACCTTGGACAGGCGGCTTTTCAGATGCTCCCCAAAAAGACCCCTGGGCTGAGGCGCGGAGGACTGGCTCCGAGAAATTAATTATTGGCAACGGCTCACGGAATAGCTGACGCGGGGTTCCCAACATTAAAAAAAGCTCCAGTCCTCCGAGGAAATCCTCTCAGGCGCTGGAGGTCACCTTTCCTGAAATGTTCTTCCCGCAGAGAAAAGGGAGCGGGAGCTTGACTCTGGCCAGAGCCCACCCCAAACCATCTCACCTGGGGCGTCCGGCCTCTGGTTGGCTCCACATCGCACGCAGGAGAGCGCCGAAATGTCGAAATACTGGTTGTGGCCGCACGTCCCGGGCTGCCGGAAAGGAAGAGAGAAGGTCTGGGCCCGCGAGAAGCCAGGGAGAACCAACAGGAGAAATACAGTCACAGCCGCGACTGAAGAGGGGGACCCAGACGCCATTGCCGCCCTAGCCCCAAGGCCGTCCGTCACCATGGTGCAGACGCCGGCGGCCGCGCAGGCTCCGGCGCCCCATCAGCCTCTGCGGCAACCCCGCAGAACCGAGGGGACAACTCGGCCAGGGCTTCCGGAAGTGTCTACAAACGCTGCTGGGTTGCTAGGTTACCAAAGCCGCGGGAAGGTGGCTGGTCAGAAAATGGGTGGCTTTCGGGCAACTAACCCTGGGGGCTAGGATGCGCAACCTGCGATTTTAAAACATTTGTAATTTTTACTAACCACTGTCACCCAATAAATTTAACATTAAGGAGGGAAGGGGAGGAGAGGGAAGGGCAGGGGAGGGAGAAAGGAGAAGAAAAATTGAAAACATAAATAAAAATAAGAATAAAACATTTGTTTCAGACTCTGACATGCTTACTACGCATTACGGGAAAGTGAAATAAAATACCACAGGAAAGAAGAGATAAGATTGAATGGCACAAATTAAGGCTTTTGTTTCATTAAACTGTTAAATGATACATCAGAATTCATCCAAGACTACGGTAGGTCATTTTCGTGCTAAAGGAGACATTCCAGCAATGTATTGGTCAAAATACATTTGTCCGAAAAGTAGGCAAAACACTGATTTATCCAATGATAGACGACTGGCTGGAGAACTAAAACAAGCTCTTTCTTGCCACACCTTCCATTGTGTTTCTCTGTTCCTTGTTTTGAGCATAGAAAATCATGTACGTACATAAAATGAGATCACCTTTAACCTACTTGTGAATAAAGAAGGTCCTAATTTTTTTTTATCAAATGTATACATACATGAATGTTGTCTTTCAAAGCAGGTACCCACGGAGGCTGTTAGCCCCAAAACATTTTAGAATTATCTCAGGGTCGGTTTATAGGTCATAAGAGAAAAAAAAAATTTTTTTTTAAGATTTATTTTATTGTTTTTGACAAAAACAGAGCTAGACAGAGACAAAGAGAAGGTGGAGGGCCCAGAGCAATCTCCACAGTCGTAAGTTATCAGTGTTCATCCACACAGGTGGGCAGGGGCATCACAGGGCAGGAACAGGGCTTGGGGCCTCCCACATGGAAAGAACATCCCAGCTCAGAATATGCGTTCACGTGGGCCGGGGCCAGGAGTCTATGCTGGGTCCACAGGGCTGCAAACTCTCTGAGCCATCCAGGCTTCTCAAGAATTTTATTTCTGAATGTTTAAATCTTACTCATTTAATTCTACTACTGTTGTATTTTTGTCATCCTTCCACCCCCATAAAATCACCTGGCAAATTTTTAAGCTACCTTATTCGTCACTAGCAGCTTGAAATGATTTGGCTTCCTCAGAAGAAATTTTTTTTTTGTAAGAAAAAGGATTTGTCACTATTAAGGAAAATAACGCATACACATGATAATTTCTATGTACGTGCAAAATGCATCGAAGGAAGTTATTATAGATAACTTTAACCATTGGCCACCATTACGCCTAATATTTCTCATACGACCTCCCCCAAAAACCAGCCAGTATTCATTCAGTCACTAATGTCTGTGACAAAGGAGTTGTATGTTCTGAAAATGGGTAAAGGGGAAATCTAAAAAATGTTTTTGAGTAAATACTGTGTTGGCAGAGTGTCTCATTTGAAGTAGAAATCACTTATTGAATATGATATTTAAAAATGTGACTATATTAATGTTAATGGGGACCTGGAAAAGATATAGTCAAAATAGTTGAAGTTAATATGCAAAAGATGCCTATGGCTGAATTTTAACTCTAGTCTTCCTTAATGAAGTATACAGGATTATATGTTCTGTGTAAGGGATTAGGGCAATGACATTTACTCATTGCCTACTCTATGGTTAAAACAGTAAAAGAGTTCCCATCCACAATGGTCCTCTCTGTGTCTCACATCATGCACTAACTTTAACTCTTCATAATAACGCTTTGAAGAAATACTTTTTATTCTTTATCTAATCCTCTTACAAAAAAGAATATTGAGGATCAAAAAAAGCTACATTTTAAGAAGTGGTGAAGTTAACATTTATCTCTGTCTGGCCAGCTCCAGATCCTGTCATCTTTGTAATATATTAACTGATTTCTTTGTGGAATAGAGAGAGAATAATTTTGGCATATTCTACATGTACGACACTCCTACTGTCTTCATGTAACAAGATGATGCAGGCATTATATACCATAGACAGTGGAACTATGATTGTCTAAGACCTTTGGACACGGCACTGAACAAAACTACTCCCAAAGAGCTAAATAGAGAGCTTATTTGTAGCAGAAGGGTTCAAAATAGACAGAGTTAAGTTTGGGATAGCTATGGGTACTATTGGGTTCACTATATAAACTGGCTGCAAAGACAGCAGAAAAAAATGTTAACTAAAACTGTTAAGCATAAATTGGAACTGTATTATTAGGGATATTATTCCTAGAGGGTAATAGAAGATCGGGTCATTTCACTGAGTACAGTGGCTTAAACAAAAACAAACACAAGAAGCCAAGAGGTAGGTGGCCGCAGCACTTCATTCAATGATGTCAGATAGTGATCTCTCTAGTGCTCTTAGCTTTTTTCCTTAGTTGCAGTGTGATTGCCTTACACCAGGTACCAATATTCAGACTTAACATGGGAAGAAGAAAGGCACAACATGCAATTCACAGAAAAAGAAAAAGGAAAAAAACCCAACTTTGAATTCTGGCAGTTTAACTCTTGGAGCTACTTAACCACAATGCTATGCCCCCTAACAGTATAAATATTGCAAGAAAGTCAAGGAGGTTGAAACAGTCTTTGGATTTGATAATTAGGCTATCATTAGTTACCTTTTAGATTGCAGTCTCTTTACAGTGGGAGGGGTAGAAGCAGACCAAACAGCAGTAGTGAGAAAAAGCAAGCATCAGATAGAGACTATTTTGAGGAACTTGACATTAAAAGGAAGGTAAAAGAGGTAATTTAGCTCACACTTCTTTTCTTTTATTTATAATTCACTAGCTCTTCCAGTGCTTCAGAGTGATTAAGGGGGTTTCCATGATCTTAGATGAATGGTTCCAGAGGTGGTCTCATATTGAACAAACGTCTACATTGAACTAGACTGTTGATACAGTTTCTCAGTCTTGGTGGGTAATGTGAGGCAGTGTTTCATCCAGGCAATCTACCAGTTCACAGGCATGGGGGCTTGCAAAGGTCCTTAAAGTTGGAGAGGAGTAAGATCCTATTACGATGGTCACTCTTTCTCATATAGGTTATTTGTTATGGCACCAAGTGAAGCAGTAGGCTAGAAAGATTCCCATCAGCAGGAAGCAAGCCACTCCAAAGGAAATTCTGACAACAACTCCCATTTCTGATTCTATAATGGTCATCACCTTTATAAAACAACCTTCATTGTTTACTTCATCTGCATCGGTGAGAAGAACAATCTTCAAGTTTACACCAGCTTTTTGGAAATCCTTCTGAGTAATAATCAGTATCTGTCCAATCTCTAATGTCGGTGACACCAAAACAATGCAACATATTTTTAATCACGTCTACTTCATCGCTTCCATAATCTCCCGTGGTGTTATGCTGCTTTAAAGCCTTCTCATAATTACTTTCAAAACTGTTCTTAATCTCATGTTTGAAAACAAACCCTACAATGTCAGCGACCAGTCCAACCAAATAAATGAGTCAGAATCATTGCATACAGTTCTAAGATTCATGCAGAAGCTCGGCAGGTAGCCAACAGCTGAAGGTGCCCAGAAGAATGATGACACAGTCAGTGCCAATGAGCCCAAAGGGAAATTTGGTGGACTTCTCCTTTAAAAGGGAAAAATAGTTCTTCGAGCTCACCTGGTCTGAAATGCCAACGGCAAGAAGGATAACACCAGTGAACCAGAAGGTGAAAGTGTAGATGAAGAGGAGGCTCTTGAAACTGGTAATGACGGGTTTAGTCTGCAATCTCTGAGACCAGGACGCCATGACTAGCCCAAGACCCTGCCCTGCAGCACTGTAAACAAATTTTTAAATACATGGAATTTTTAGGATAAGGAGAATATGTCTATAAGTGGAGAGCAAAGGAGTAGTAGAGGAAGGATTCACAATAAAGAAAGGGATGATTCTCTTTCTGTTGAGCTCCCAGGAAGTGGTTAACCACAGGAATATAAGAGTAGAAAGATGCAATATGTACATAACATATTATAGAATTGTACACTTGAAACAGGTATCATTTTACTCACCAATATCACCCCCAATGAGTTTAATAAAAATTAATAACAAATAAAAACAAAAGAAAGTAAGAAGAGGACCATCTCAAAGGAAGAGAATCATTCTTTCTCGTATTTGGAGAAATGAGGAAGATGAGAGAAACCATAAAGCAATCCTGGGCTAGGGTCCAGAAAAGTTGAGCAAGATTAGTTACCTAAGTAAAGAAGAGCACAGGTAAAAGCAGGACATATTTTGAAAAGGCAGAGTGGATAATTGGAAGGGAACTCATTTAGACATAAAAATTGGTAAAAAGTCTAGATCTTACCTACAAGGCCAGATCATGTTGGAGTGGGAGCAGAAAGAGGATTGTCTCTAGGTTAAGGTGAATGGTCTGTGAAGAAGATTGGTGTAGCATGGTTATGTTGAACATGTGTTGCCTGTCAGGTACAGGGGCATAGCAGAAATAGATGTGGAAGTCTAGTGCTTAGTGAACAGCTTGTATCCAGAAATGCGAATCATGTTGGGTGTTCCAAACACTATTGTGTTTTGAGCCTCCAAGTTGTGTTGTTAAGTACAAACTTAGGTTCTTTCCTTTGGGGGCCTCACAATAGTAGAGAAACAAACATAAACAAACCATGAAAATGTGTTCAGATAACTTCTCTAATTGAGACTGTGAAACTGGAAGATAGCTTTAGACCTGCCTTGGGAGATGGGAAGGAGACCAGTGAAGTCACAGAGGAGGAGACACTGTAGGACAGGACAGGCAGAAGGACCAGCAGGAACAGATCCAGAGGCTTTGAGTGAACAGGCACACTGGGGAATGGCATGTGCCTCAGTATCCCTGAAGTGTAGGGTGTACATGGTCAGGGCAGGAGATGAGATTGAAAAAGTAGGAAGGAATACAACTGAAGGCTCTTGAACGCCTATATTTACTTGCCATACTTTCAAGGTTGTTAAGACTTTTACCTAGAGAATAACACAACTAGGTTTGCATTTTAGACAATATGCTGGAAAAGAAATATCGTGAAACCTCTAGAGGTAGGGATAGCTTTGGAGGTAAAATCAGAAATAATGGAAGAAGGAAGAGACAGGAGAGGATGAATGAAAGAGCTGTTTAGGAGAAAGAATTGTGAGAATGTTATGACTTAGACACAGGAAGCAAGGAAACAGAAACAAGGATCACTTCCAGTTTCTGACTTGTGAGGCTGGGTGGATTGTGACATTGAAGGAATGTAGGAAAGACCTGGAACTTATAAAGGTCTCATATCGAATTCAGAAAAATATTAAAGGTAGAAATTGCAGTTATATAAATTATGGAATATGTTGGCAGGAATTAGGGCCATGGATAATAATTAAAATGATTGATATTAGCTGCAGACTTTGAATGTATCAGGCACTGCAATACCTCATTTGATAAAACCAGAAACCATCATCATTACCTTCACTGATGAAAATACCAAGGCTTAGAAAGCATGTATGACTTCCTCAGATCATACTCGGGTCGTGATTTTGACCCTGGACATTTGATACCAGAACCAACACACTTCACACCTATTTTTTTACTGCTGTGCTTGAAACCTTAGATGTGCTTTTCTTGGCATTAATTTTTAAAAAGGAAAGGCAAGTGAGCCCATGAAGGGATTAATGAATAAAAGTTTTTCCAAGAACAAAGTGCAGAAGTGGAGCTGGTGACCAGAAAGAGGAATTAATGAAGTCAAGATTTTACAGTTGGGGGAGTTTGTGTGGTGAGCCCTGCACTCTTTCTTAATCTTCAGACTTTTAGTGCTAATGCTCATCTAGATAAAAGCAACTGCCGCATCACGTTCAACATGTTCCAAACTCAGCTTGGCTTCCGTGATGGAAAGCTCTCCTGGCTTTCCTCCAGGTAATTCCCAGAATAAAATTGCTGGTTATTCTCCTTTGCTTGGCTATTAAATGTGGATTCCCTGAGGGCTCAGTCCTAGACTTTGGAGTAGGTACTGTTATCTCCAAGTTATAGATGAGGAATTTAGGCACGGAGAAAGCCAATAACAACTGGTATCAGGATACAAGCATCCATGCTCTTTTTACATGGTTTAAAGAAACTATTTTATTTAGTTCTTTTTATTCAGTTATCGTTTATGTAATATTAGTTTTAAGTGTACAACATAATGACAGCATTTGTATATACTGAGATATGTCCACAATAAGTCTAGTTAGTAGTCATCACCATACAGAGTTACAAAAATTGTTTTTCTTGTGATGACTTCTAAGATCTACTATCTTAGAAACTTACAAATATTCGGTGCAGTATTATTAACAACGGTCACCATGCTCTGCATTACATCCTCATGACTTCTTTACTTGGCAACTAGAATTTTCTACCTTTTGACCCCTTTAACTCATTGTGCCCACCTCCCACCCCCACCTCTCGCAACCACCAAGCTCTTCTCTGTATCTATGACCTTGGGGTTTTTTGTTTGTTTATTTGGTTGGATGGTTGGTTGGTTTATTTGTTTGTGTTTAGATTTCACATATAAATGAGATCATATGGTATTTGTCTTTCTCTGGCTGACTGATTTCACTGAGTGCAATGCCCTCAAGGTACATCCATGTTGTTGCAAATGGCAAGATTACATTCTTCTTTTTGGAAGAATGATATTGTTATATATGTACATCTGTATTCGTTTATCCATCGGTGGACACTTATGCTATTTCCATATCTTGGCTATTGTAAGTAATACTTCAATGCACATGGGACTGCGTATATGTTTTTACGTGAGTGTTTCTATTTTCTTTGGGTATTCAGAGTGGAATTGCTGGATCGTATATGGTAGTTATATTTTTGATTTTCAAGGATTCTCTGCAATGTTCTCCATAATGGCTGCACCAAATTTACATTGCCACCAACAGTGCACAAAGTTCCTTTTTCTCTACATTCTTGCCAACATTTGTTATTCTCATCTTTTTGATAACAACCATTTTAGCAGGTGTAATATCTCACTGTGGTTTTGATTTGCATTTCCCTGATGATTAGTGATGTTGAGCACCTTTTCATGTACCTGTTGGCCATTTGTATGTATTCTTTGGAGAAAGAATTATTTGGACCTTCTGCCTATGTTTCAATAAGATTGTTTTTCATTGTTGTTGTTGTTTGTTTGTTATTTGCTATTGAGTTATATGAGTGTCTACCTATTTTGTATATTGACCCTTTATCAAATATATGATTGGAAATTTTTTTCACCCTTTTCGTTAGTTGCCTTTCTATTTTGTTGATGACTTCCTTTGCTGTGCAGCTTTTTAGTTTGACGTGGTCCAACTTGTTTAATTTTGCTTTTGTTGCCTCAGGCATTTATGTTCTTAAGTACTAGGTTAAGTGGTCTCTCCTCAAGGGAGTAAACTAAGAACAAAGAGGACATGCAACCTATTCATCTGGAAGGGGAAAAACGAAGTGATATTAAAAGCTCTCAAGTTTTTAGCAGATTGCTTATGGTCTTCTCTCTTGTTTACTTTCTCATTTGGTAGAGCACATACTTCAGCAATTTCCTGAGAAAGGGGGCATAAGATGTAAATTTTTTGAGAGCTTGAATATCTGAAAATGTCTTTCTTCTCCCTTAATTTTCACTTAATAGTTTACCTGAGTATGGAATGCTAGTTTGGAAATGATTTCCCCCACACAATTTTGAAGGAACTACTCCCATTTTTCTTTTGGTTTCTGACATTACTATCAAAAAATCCACTGCCATTTTGAATATTAACCTTTTGTGTATAATTTGTAAGGTGACCAAACATCCTCCTTTAGGGAGGACAGTCCTCCTTTTGGAAGTTCTGTCCTCTCTCAAAAAGTGTCCTTCTAGATGTCCTCCTTTTCGACTTGTGTTCAGTTTTTATCCACAAAACCACCAGACATTAAAACAGACGACAATTGTCTATTTGAAGAAATTAGAAAACTGAATATTTATTTAAATTCTGAAAAATTGGTCAAGTGGGAAAATGGACATGTTGAAGTTGATAAAAGATGGGTTGAAATATTCAACCATTTCAAAAATGCGCATATACCATATGAAAATTTACTTCTTCTAGTCCAATTTACATTGTGCTGCCCTGGCACTAACACAGCAGTTGAAAGACTATTTTCAATGGATAATGATTTTTGGACACCTGAAAAATCAAGACTGAATGTTGATACTCTAGCTGCAGCACTTGCTGTGAAATTCAATATGAAAAATAGTTCTACGATATTTCTAATATTTTGTTAGAAAATAACACATTAACAAAAAATACTTATTCAATCGAAAAATATTCATATTTAAATAGTAATTAATTATAATACACCTGCATTATCTATTTACTATATTATAATGTTTAGTTATTGTGGCAAAGAATAAATTCTTTTATTTGCAATATTTGTTTCTTTAATTTATTTATGTCCTCCTTATTTATTTATGTCCTCCTTTTCATTGGAAAAAAGTTGGTCACCTTAAATTTGTGTTTTTATTCTCTGGGAGTCTTAAGAATGTCCTCCTATCCTCATTTTTTCTTAATCTTGCAGTAATGTGTCTTGAGGTGTTCCATTGTCTTTGTGTGTGTGTATCTTTGTGTGTGTATATGTGTGTGCATTGACTACTTGTTGGACCTTTATTATTCTTTGAAAATCTCCTCTCCTATTTTTCTAGTCTTCCTTTCTGAAAACTCTATTTTTCAGATATTAGACCTCCTGGGCTGTTCCTCTAATTTACTTACATTATCTTCTCCATTATCCATTTTATTTTGTTTTATTCTACTTTCAGGAAGACCTCTAAGCTCTCTCTGCCAAACGTTTTCTTGAACTTTTTTATTTCCACTATTTTAAATTCAAGTCCTAAGAGCGCTTTGTGGTTTTGTGACTAAATCTTATTTATAAATCCCTAGCATTATTTTATGGATGCAATATTTTATCTCTTTGAAGACATTACTAATGTTTAAAATTTTTCTTCTGCTTGTATAATCTCTGTCCCTTCAGAATAATGTTTAGTATAAGAGAATTTCCTCATAAATCTGATGACCTTTTGCTATCTATGCACATCTACATTATGTCTACGAATATGTATATTATATCTATGTAATATACGTGTATTGGAGTGGAACACACTGCAAAGCTAATCAGACGCTCTGCAAGGATAGTAGAGGTTTCCTGACTGGGCTACAATGTGTAGGATGATTTCCGTTGGCTGTTTCATTGGGCATTCCCCAATGTCAGCATTTTTTCTTCCCTCCCACCCCATTGTTGTGCTGATCAAATTCCCCCAGAAAGAACCTTCTCCCTAGAGGATTTAGGCCTGGCCACCAGTGGTAGTGAGCAAACAGGGTGGAAGTTTCATTATTCCGTTTCATCATTCACATAATGTCCTTCTTTTGTATATAGAACCCCTGATCTCATCTCTATCCATTGTCTCCTAGTTGTAATTTCTCCAGAGTATAAACCTTCAATCTTCTGCTCTAGTTGGGGATGATATAGGTTTCTTGGTACTTGAAGAAAAGAGACATACGTGTGTCTTTAGTCCTTTGTAAATTGATGTTCAACCAACTCAGTCTTCAACTCCTTCTCCAACAGAGGCTACTGAGGCCTCCTTAGCCTTTGAGGACTTAACTTGGTGCCTATCAAGTTGCTTCTTAGCTTTCCCGTTGTCTATTTAGGATTCAGCCCTTCATAAAAGCACTTATCACCTATCCATCTGCTTCCAGCTTGTAAAGGTTGTTGTCATTTCCTCCTACCTTACAATTTTCATTCTTATTATTTTTTGCTCTTTTGAAAGTTTCTTTTCTATTACTTTATTAAAATTCCTGGTAGGGGTGGAAGTAAATACCTAAGCTCAAACTGTCACCTTAAACTGTTAAAATATTTTCATATACATACCCTTGCCACCCTCTAATTCACTCTCCGTATCTCAGCCAGAGTAATCTTTTAAAATGTAAGTATGTGCCACCTCTCCACTTAAAATAGTTCATTGGCTTTCCAGTGGAGAGCTCGAAGTTTTTAACATGAACTGTAACTCCCCACAGGATTTGACGTCTTCCTGCAGCCTCTCACTGCCCGTGTACTGCTGTGCACTCTGCCCACACTGGTCTTTCAATTCTCTGAAAGTTGCCAAGGCTGTGCACTTCTCTGCCTGTCCCCACCCCCTCCTTCCTCTTTCCTAGTAATTGCCCTTTACCTCGTAAACTTGTTTTCCATCCAGCTCATCCATCACTTCTTTAGGGAACTCCTCCTGCCTTTCAAGACCAGGCCAGGCCCTCCAATGAAATACTCTCACAGTACCATGTATTTCCTTTTTATAACTCTTATCCTTGTTATAAATGTACATTGAGGTGAGTAATTTTTTCATTACCTCTCCTCTCCTGGACTGCAAGCTTCATGAGAGCAAGGACCATAACCATTTTTGTTCACCATTGTCTCCTTAGCACTTGGAGTTGTGCATAATACACTGTAAGCACTTAATACACATTTGTTGCAATGTAAAATAATAAATTAAACTTGCATCATTTCCTCACTCTCTAGTGGCGAGCTCAATGCTCTCTCCCTTTGTGTCATTCCTAGGAAGGGGACAGAGGACCAACGTGGGTTAGGTCTGGACCACAAGGCCTCTGGCCATAGTCCTAAGGGACAGAATTGTTTGTGTTCACACAGCATGGTGTCAAGCAGAGTGTCATACACCGTCTATCAATCCCAAGTGGAGACCCCAAACACTTCTGCCCATTGTAACTTGGTATCAGAGTTGCCAAAAAAAATACAGTACAGTCAAGCGCTGAATGGACAAGACTTTACTTACACAGAGAAGAGACAGAACAAGATCAGCTTCGATAGTGGTTGTCAGTCTCCCATGGCCAGTGGGTCTCTCCTGGCTGCTGACATAAGGTAATTGGCCTGGTACTGCACCTCACTCATGCTACAGTGGAAGAACCCTCTGTCCTCCTCTCCGAAGACAGATATGACCAGTGGGGCTGACCAGGTGCCACATGATGCACACATGTTAAGCAGAGACAAAAGAATGCTCATTGAGCCTGAAACCAGGAGAGTTATTCTTACACATGTTGATAAACTAGACACAGTCTGTGTGAGCTCTGTAACTCTTCGTAAGAAGTGTTCCAGGCCCAAGGCCCACTCTTAAGTGGCTGAGAGGGGTGCTCTGTGAGATTGCCTTTTCTGCCACAAGGTACTTCTGCATTCCTTTTTTAAAAAAGTTTTTTTCTTTATATTCTCCTTTAGATGTTCTCTGCAAATTCTTCATTCTTCCTCTTGCTTCTTCCTTTTTGTTGTATGTTCCTGGGGCTGGATGGAACCCAGAGAAAGGAAAGTTAGAAGGAGATACCTTTTTTCCCGTGAGGTCCTGACTGTACACAAGAAATTGGTTTCTACCTTGAGATTTGGGGGCCAAAGCGTTAGCTCATCAGTAAAACACAATGATTTTACATAGTACCCTTTCTTCATGCCTCTTTACTAATGCCTAGCATTAACAGGATGTTCAGGTTCTCAGTCTCCTCCATCTTTTCTCCATAAAGAGAAGACAGTCATTTACCTCAGGCAACGAGTTATCCAAATTGGAATGTTGGGAGTCCTGTTCAATTCTTATTGACCGACATCATTCATTGTTGATTCTTTTAAGTCTCTTGGATCTTACTTCTGTAACACACAACTGAGCAAGCTTCTTTTTTTAATCAGCAGTGTCCAAACAGTGCTCCAACAATACCAAGGGGTTTTGCAGATGTACTCTGAGGACTATTGCAGGGGAAAAACATGCAAAGATCATGCAGGCCACCACAACAACATGTAAGATTTCATGTTATGCCCTTATCAGTGCTTTACTGTATGCCTTTACTGTGTCTTTGTGTGCATGTGTGTGTATGATCATTTTATCTACACAACAATCCTGCTATTGTTATCTTCACTGGACAGTTCAAAATGTAGGCACAGAGAGGTTTAACTAAAGTGATATAGCGAGCAAGTGGCAGAAATAGGCTTGGAACAATGGAATTGTTTTCTGAGCCAGCCTTCTTGGTTTCTAATTATACTGGAGTTTATTGTGCATTCAGGACTGTGCTAATTGCTTTACATGCATTGTTTCACTTAGTCCTCATAATAGGCCTACATTGTGGGTATTGTCTCTTGTGCTATAGCATGAGCTTCTTGAACAAAGAGAACTGTGAGTTCTTCACCTTTGTCTTTTCAGGTTCCTTATTCAAGGTACTTAACACACAGTCCATGCTCAATAAATGCCAGTTGAATTGAGTGGAAATCAAGGGGTGCAAGAGCAATGAAGGTCCTTGGAATTGACAAGATTGAGTAACTCTTAAGAAAAAAATGGGGGAAGCCGGGATGGCTCAGTGGGTTAAGCGCTCACTTTGCAGC
>PVKE010038554.1:0-15395 GCA_004027555.1 Craseonycteris thonglongyai
CCCACCTGTGGAATGAAACTATGTGGAAAAACCAATGATGTGCAACTATGGAGACTGTTCTGGGCCCTCCCCCTTCTCTCTGTCTCTGACTCTGTATCTCTCTCTCTCTCTGTCAAAAACAATAAATAAATCTTTCTAAATAAATAATCTTCTTGTAAGCCTTGCAATCATGCCTCAAATTCTACTGGCAGTGTTTGTTTTAAGCTTTTCCCTCTAGTTAAGGCCTTAAAATGGGAAGTAATGCATCTAGTATAAGAATCATAGTTCCAATTGGTACTCATTCATTTACTAATCTTCATCTTAGTCAAGTTGCTTAACTTCACTAAAATTCAATTTTCTCATTTGTAAAAAAGGGTAAATAATGATACCTTTCTCAAAGGGTTGTTATGATTATTTGAGATAATATGTATCAAGTGCTTAACACATTGCGTACGGATCACGAGAATCTTCATTTTTTCTGAGCCATGTGTTAAGGACGGGTAATGAGAATTCTCATTTTTACACTTGACCTTTTATTTTTTGCAAGATTTATTTAATTAATGAGGTTTGGTTGATATATAACGAGCAAATATTATCAATGGATAAATTTACGTAAGTACAAAAACTTTCATTGAAAAGTTATAAATAATATGGAAGCAATAGCATTTTAAAGAGAAGAGTTCATTTCAACGTAGTCTCATTTAAATACCTGCCGGAACAGAGGGGTATGAGGGTTTTAAACCCCGCCATACACAACGTGTTAACACAGTGTGTGGCACATAAGAAATGCTTTTAAGGGAAAGCCAGGATGGCTCAGTGGGTTAAGCACTCACTTTGAAGCCCTGAAGACTGAGGATCAAATCCCGGCTCTGGCCCAGGTAGAACCACATGCTGAACTGGGGTGTGCTTCCTGAACACGGTGAGGCCCCCAGTTCAGTTAAAAAAAAAAAAGAAATGCTTTTAAAAGTGGTACGCATTATTATTATCTAAAATACAAATTCTCATGCAGATTTTGCAAAGCCTCTGAGTAAATTCAGCAGATACCTCTTTTTCAGAGACAGTTTGACAGAGTTGTAAAACCAACCATGGGCTTTGTATTTGCACAGACTTGGAATTATGCAGACTCTCTCATCTAGCTTTAAGACTTTTACTAAGTCACTTCACCTTTCTGAGCTTGGATCAGCCTATTTTAAAATGGGGATAATATAGCACTTAAGGAGATTGCTTTGAGAATTGTGAGAAATGTGGGGAAGCCAGAATGGCTCAGTGGGTTAAGTGCTCACTTTTCAGCACCAGGGACCGAGGATTGAATCCCGGCCCTGGCCCTTGTGGACCCATGTGCTGGACTGGGGAGTTCCCCGAGTTCAGATCTCTCTCTGTCTCTGTATTGCTCTCTCTCTCTCTCTGTCAAAAACAATTAAAAAAAAGCTCAAGAATTGTGAGCAATGTTTGTGACATGCCTGATAATAGTAAGCACTCAACATTTTAATTCTTTCTCAGAAAAGCAACAGGCTCTGACACATGATGAGAGGGAGGGTGTTAAAAGTACAGTGATGGATGATAAAAGGAAATATGGGACATTAAAGAAAAAAATATTGTGCTTTCTGGGCCTGATTTGGAAATTGAATACTATACTGTCAAGTTAATGGAAATGTTATAATGAACAAGTACCATAAAAATCCTAGTACACAATAAAAAAAGGGGGAGGGGGGCATGGAATAACTATATAGACTTAGGAGCCAGACAATGTACAGGATGAGGCATTAGAGTGTTTTGCATGCTCACTGCACCCTTCTGAGATCTTCCTAATTCTTTCTTACCTCACCCTGGCAACATATATAATGAACTTTCCAATTGGCTATGAGACAGTCTAGCATGAGAATTTCATCCAGGAGGGGGGCTTATTGGGCTGATGACTGTCTGAGCCCATCAGACTCTCTCTTAGATTTGGTGGTAAGAGAGGGGAATTAGGAAAATGAAAAATAGGAAAAGACCAGTTATGGCAATAATGTGTACTCACTAGAACAGTGCAAACGGGTAATGTAAGATAATAATGGTGATCATTACATCACCATTATGCTGTAACTTTAGAGGCAGGAACAACAGATACCAGTTTCCAAGGAAACTTTTATTAGAGGTATTCATAATCCATAACTCTTCAGACTTCTAGAGGTACTGTTGTATCCTGAATATGTAAAGATTCCAGTTACTTATGAGCCTTAGTTGTATGGTTATCAAAATAATATCCTGACCTCTGTATTTCTCTACATGTCTTTATAATACATCCTCTTTAACAGATGTAATCTGAGTTTATCTTCCTGGGGTCATTGCAAATGGGAAAAAAAAGAAAATACCTTAAATATTTTGGTTTAAATTTCAGCCCTACCACTTAATAATTTCTTCATCTATAAAATGGAAGTTGTGAGTATTGAAAGAGCTGCTACATGCAGAACATTTTGAATAATGGTTGGCACATAGCAAATGTTTAAACAGTGTTAGCTATTATTATCATTATTTTGGACAGGTAACAGGCCAAGTTTCAATTTTTTTATCTGTAAAATAATACTATATTCACCTCATGAGATTGTTGGGCTGAGGTTGTTGGGAGAATAAAATAAAGTAACACACATAAAATGTTCTGTAGCTATAAACCTGGTACTTCATATATGTTATTGCCTTTATCTCTCAAAAACAAAATCCTTAAATATTTGGAGTCATCAAACACCCATCTGGGAGAATCCAAAATGGTGGAGTAGATAAACACTGTGCCTGCTTCCTTCCATGAACACATGAAAATTACAACTAAATTTATAACAACCTGGAAAATCATGTGAAGTCTGGCTGAACAGAAGTTTTATAACTACGAATATAAAGAAGAAGCCATGTCAAGACTTGCAGAAGGGGCAGAGACAACCAAACAGGCTGGCCCCAAACCTCCAAGTGACAGTTGAAACTCAGGAGAAATATCTTGGCCATGGAGGTCCCCCAAGAGGAGTGAGGGACCCTAGCCCCACACCAGGCTCCCAAAACAGGAATACTGGTTCAAGGAAGAGCAGCCCTCACAACATCTGGCTGTGAAAAACAGTGGGAATTCCAACCATTCAGGTACAGTGGAAGGCTGCAGGAAACCTAAATGTCCTCTTAAAAAATTTTGTGCACAGACTAACTTACAGGCACTCACCAAGGCACCAGCAGAGGGAACGTGACTTGGGGGCATTGAAGGCATATGGGATTCAGACTGAAGCATGTGGCTTTGAGGAAAATGCTGGAAGACATAACCACCTTTCCTGTGTAGGGTCATCCTCTACTACAGCCTGCAAGTGGGCACCATCTTTCCTGTGTTTAACCCTCCTTCCATGCCAATGTACAAATCTGAATTTGAATTGGTTTGGTGAACTCCACCTTGGTAACTCCCTGAGACACCACAACACCAAACGATGTACAGCTTGAAGCTTTACAACCACCTGAATCTTATAGGAGCTGGAAGATAACAGCAGAACTGAGTTCCTTGGCTTTTTGTGGACCTACTCCAGGCCTGTTACTAGTGGCAGCCACCCTCATTACACAGAGTGCCCTCTCCCGTGTGCCTCCAGGTTTAGCACAGGCAAACAACTGCAGATCGATATATAGCCTATACCAGGTAGTCTTCAGCCACAGTGGATGAGGTAGGCCTGCACCAAAGGTTCTCCCAAAAGTCCCCAGAACAAACATACTTGGAGGTTCATTTCAGAAAAAAAGCATAGCATTGCCCCATTAGCCCCATAAGTGGCATATACAAAGAGAGGTCCCAATAGGCACCAGAGCTCACTGGGGTGAATCTCACTTAGTGGGTAATCCCCATGCATAGCAGCCTGTAAGTTGTGGATCTAGACAAACCTCACAGCCAATCAACCTGAGGGTCAATCCCAACCACTGATGTGGCAATGGCAATCAAGGCTTAGCTCCAACAGCAGAGCATACACATACCACACAAGGGGTAGTACTGGGAGCACTCAGAGCAGGTGATAAAGGAAACTGTGCCAGGACCCTACAGGACTCCTACTACATAAAACCACCCAGCAAAGCCTGAGAGACATGGCCGATCTATGTAACACATAGAAACAAACACAGAGAAGCAGCCAAATACATCCCAAATAAAAGAATAAGAGAATACTCCAAAAAAAAGAACTGAAGAAAACGGAGAAAACCTAGTAAATGCAGAATACAAGATAATGGTTATAAAGATGCTCAAGAAACTTAGTAAAAACTTCAACAAAGAGATAGCAAGCATTAAGAGAGACATAGCAGTCATTAAAAAGAACTAGTCAGGGGGAGGCTGGGATGGCTCAGTGGGTTAGGCGCTCACTTTGCAGCCCCAGGGACTGAGGATCGAATCCCGGCCCCGGCCCGTGCGGACCCATATGCTGAACTGGGGAGTGCCCCCAGTTCTGTTCTCACCGGGATGAGACCCCGGCCCAGTTCCTGCCCTGTGCAGCCCCGCCCACCTGTGGAATGAAACTATGTGGAAAAACCAATGATGTACAACTATAGAGACTGTTCTGGGCCCTCCCCCTTATTTCTGTCTCTGTCTCTGTATCTCTCTCTCTGTCAAAAACAATAAAAATAAATCTTAAAAAAAAACAAAAAACTAGTCAGAAGTGAAGAATTCAATACCTGAAATTCAGAATGTACTAGAAGGAATGGCTAACAGACTAGATGAAACAGAGAACCAAATCAGTGAGTTGAAAGACATGATAATAGAAAACACCCAATCACAAGATCAAAAAGAAAAAAGAATCCAAAAATATAAAAATAGTTTAAGAGACTTCTGGGACATGAAGCATAAAAACATTTGCATCATCAGAGTACCACCAGAAAAAGAAGATGGAGAACCTATTTGAAGAAAAGAAATACTGACTAATTTTTTCCCCTAAAATGGCAAAGTAAATAGACATGCAATTTCAGAAAGCACAGGAGTCCCAAACAAAATGAATCTAAACAGATGTATACCAAGATACATTATAATTAAAATGGCAAAGGTTAAAGACAAAGAGAGAATCCTAAAAGAAGCAAGAGAAGTCCACTAGTAACTTAAAGGAAAGCTCTCATAAGACTGTCAGCTGGTTTCTCAACAGAAATTTTTTTCAGGACAGAAGAAATTGACACAAAATATTCCGCATGATGAAAAACAAGGACCTACAAGCACGGGTACTCTACCAAGCTAGGCTATCATTTAAAGTCAAAGGGCAGAAAAAGAGCTTCCCTAACAAGAAAAAGCTAATTGAGTTCATCACCACCAAATCTGTATTACAAGGAATGTTAGAGGAATTTCTTTAGGACCAAAGAAAAAAAAAAAGAAAGAGAGAGAGAGTAGAAAAAAAAAATCAATATTATGAATAATGAAATGATGGCAATAGCTACATATCTATTAAAAGTTACTTTCAATGTAAATAGATTAAATACTCCAATCAAAATGCACTGGAAGGCTGGATGAATAAGAAAACAAAATCCTTACACATATGCTGCCTGGAAGAGACTCACTTCAGATTGAAAGACATATACATACGGAAAGTAAGTGATGGAAAATGTTATTTAATAAAAATAGAAACAAACAAACAAAGCTGGGGTAGCAATACTTATTCTAGAGAAAATAGACTTTAAAACAAATGTTGTAACTAAAGACAAAAAAGGAGCTCGAATTTCATGACTGAGTATTTATCTGAAGGAACCAAAACCCTACTTCCAGGGGAAATCAGCATTCATATACTCGTTGCAGCATTGTTTACAATGGCCAAGATATCGAGGCAGTCTGGATGCCTGTCGATGGAAGAAAGGATAAAGAGGAGGTGATACATATATACGATGGAATATTGCTTGGCCATAGAAGGGAATGAATTTTTCCAATCTGTGACAGCTCAGATGGACTTGGAGGTATTGTGCTGAGTGAAATATGTCAAACAGAGAAAGACAGATGCAATGTGATTTTGCATATATAGGTAGAATTTAAAGAAGAAAACAAAACAGAAACACACATAGATGCAGAAAACGTTTAGATGTTTGCCAGATGAGAGGGCGGTTGCAGGTGTGCATGAATAAAGGGAAAGGGATTCAGTACAAATTGGCTGTTGCAAAGTAGTTATGGGAATGTAGGGTATAGCATAAGGAATATAGTCACATAGATGGGAGGTGGTTGGGGACAGGGTGAAAAACGTGAAGGGATTAAAAAGTACAAATTGGTAGTTACAAAATAGTCATGGGGATGAAAGGAAAGCATAGGAAATGTAATCAATGATATGGTAATAACTATGTACTAGAGCCAGCTGAGTTCTGCATTATTCAAGGGGGGATCATTCTTAAATTATATAAATGTTTATCATTATGTTTTACATCTGAAATTAAGACAAAATGATATGGAATGTCAACTGTAAATAAAAAATTAAAAAAAACAGGCAGAAAATTTGAAGGGAAATTAGATGTACAAGTTTCCAGGTGTAAAACAAATAAGGCATGTAAATGTAATATAAATCACAGGGAATATTCTCAATTATATTGTGATAGCATAGTATAGTGTCAGATGATGGCTGGACACTTCATGGTGATCACTTCTTTAGATACACATGCGTATACTTTGCTATATAAGTTTAAGCTATACAGCATGATGGTTTAATTTACATATATTGTGAAATGATTATAACATCTGGCTTAACTAACATTCATCTCAAATAGATACAATAAAAAACAATCCTTAAAATGCAAACTTTTATTATTATTAATTATTATTAAATATATTGGGGTGAAATTGGTTAGTAAAGTTGCATAGGTTCCAGGTATATAATGCAAACTCTTAAGATTTACTCTCAACAACTTTCCTGTGTATTATACAGCAGTGTCAACTATAGCCATCATGTTGTACATTATGTCCCTAGTATTATATGTATTTATCTTATAACAGAAGGTTTGTACCATTTGACCACCTCCCTCTAATTTTCCTTTTGCCTCACCCTCCATCCCTCATAACCACGAATCTAACCTCTCTTACTATGAATTTTTTCAATTCTTCATATAAGAAAGTTCTTACAGTATTTGTTTCTCTGTCTGACTTATTTAACATAATGTCTTCAAGGTATATTCATATTGTCACAAATAACAGGATTTCCTCATTCTTTATGACTGAATAATATTCATATATATATATTTATATATATATATAATCATAAACTTTATTCATTTGTCCATTGATGGGCGCATAGGTTATTTCCATGTGCTGGCTTATAGTAAATAATGCTATAAACATGTAGGTGCAAATAACTTTTTGAATTAGTGTTTTTGTGTTCTTTGGACAATAGTCCCAGAAGTGAAATTGTGAAATTATATGCTAGTTCTATTTTTAATTTTTGGAAGATCCTCCATACCATTTTCTGTTTCTTGATTTATTAAAATGTTGGAGGTTACATTGGTTAGTAAAATTATATACTCATAGATTTCAAGTGCCCATTTACATAATAGTCTAAATATTGTATTGTGTGTTTACCACCCAGAGTCAGTTTCCCTTCCAACATCATGTATTTGACCCTCTTTTCCATATTCTACAACCCCCGTTGTGACCCTTACACTCTGATAACCGCTAAACTGTTGCCTATGTCTATGAGTTTTTGTTTTTGTTTTTTGTCTTAATTTTTGCTTTCAGGTTTATATCCCATATACCGTATTTTCCGGCATATAAGACGATCGGGCGTATAAGAGAACCCCCTAATTTTACAGTTAAAACATAGGTTTAGGCCTATATTTGCTGTATAAGACTACAGCCTCGGAAGTGGGGGGTAGTCTTATACAGCGAATATAGGCCTAAACCTATGTTTTAACTATAAAATTAGGGGGTCGTCTTATACGCCCGGTTGTCTTATACGCCGGAAAATATGGTATGAGTGAAGTCATATGCTTCCCACCTTTTTCTGTCTGATTTATTTTACTTAACATAATAATCTCAAGATCTATCTATACTGTTCCAAATTGTAATATTTCATCTTTTCCTATGGCCAAGTAATATTCCGTTGTGTAAATGTACCACATTTTTTTAATTCTATCATCAATCAAAGGACACTTTGGTTGGTTCCATGTCTTGGACACTGAATAATTTTGCAATAAACATAGGGGTACCTATATCTTTACAAATAAATGTTTTCAGATTTGGGGGTTAGATACCAAGAAGAGGAATTGCTGGGTCATATGGTAATTCTATTCTTAATTTTTCTTACTGTTAATTTATTGGGGTAACACTGGTTAGTAAAAATGGCATAAATTCCAGGTGTACAATTCTATAGAACCTCATCTATGTATTGCATTGTGTTCCCCACCCAGAGTCAATTATCCTTTCATCAGCATATATTTGGCTTCCTCACCCCCCTCTCCCACCCCACCTCCCTTACCCACAAGTAATCACTAAACTATTAACTATGTCCATGAGTTTTTGTTTTTCTGTTGTTTTGAGTTTTATATTTAAAAAATGACTGAATTCATATGGTTCTTAGTTGTTGTTTTTGGTTTTTTTTTTCTATCTGGCTTATTTTGCTTAGCATGATGATCTCAAAGGTCCATTTTGGAACAAATGGGAGGATTTCATCTTCACTTATAGATGAGTAATATTCCATTGTATTTATGTACCACAGCTTCTTTATCCAGTCATCTATCAAAGGGCACATTGGTTTTTTCCATGACTTGGCCACTATGACCAGTGCAGCAATTAACACTAGGGTACATATGTCTTTGCATACTAAGGTTTTCAAATTTTTTGTGTAGATACCCAGAAGGGGGATTGACAGGTCGTATGGTAGCACCATTCCCAATTTTCTGAGGAACATCCACATTAGCAGAGTATGAGGATTGCTTTCTCTCCACAGCCTCTCCAGCACTTCTTATTCCTTTCTTGTTGATAATAGCCATTTTAATAGGTTTAAAATGGTATCTCGTTGTGGTTTTGATTTGTATTTCCCTAGTAGCCAATGAAATTGAGTATATTTTTTATATACCTGTTGGCCATTTCTTTGTCATGAGTGAAGTGTTTGTTCAGATTCTCTGTCCATTTTTTAATTGGATTGTTTGTTTTTCTGTTATTGAATTATACATCTTTTATGTGTATTTAAGGTACCGTATTAGCCCCATGTCAGAGGCATTGTTTGCAAATATTTTCTCCCATTTGGTTGGTTGGCTCTTTGCTTTGCTGATGGTTTTCTTAAAGAATTATTTTTATTGTTTTTTGACAGAAAGACAGACAGAGAGAGACAGAGAGAAGGGGGAGGGCCCAGAGCAGTCTCCATTGTTGACAGCATTAGTTTTCTATATAGTTTCACTCCACAGGTGAGCGCGGAGCTGCACAGGGCAGGAAATGGGCCAGGAATCTCCCGCATAGGCCCCGGCAGGAACTGAACTGGGGGCACACTCCAGTTCAGCATATGGGTCCGCCTGAGCTGGAGCTGGGATTCGATCCTCAGTCTCTGGGGCTGCAAAGCAAGCACTTAACCCCCTGAGCCATTCCATCTTCCAGCTTGTTGATGGTTTTCTTTGCTGCACAGAAGCCTTTTAGTTTTATACAGTCCCATGCATTTATTTTTGCTTTTAGGAGTTTCTTGGTTTCAGGTCCTACTTTAAGACTTTAATCCATTTTTAGCTTATTCTTGTGTGTGCTGTAAGAAGGTGATCCAGTTTCATTTTTGCAAGTATAGTGTAGTTTTCCCAATACCATTTATTGAATAGACTGTCTTTACTCTAGGATAAATTCTTGCTGCCTTTGTCATAGATGAAATGACCATATAGGCATGGACTTATTTCTGGGCTTACCATTCTATTCCATTGATCTGTGGTTTTATGCCAATACCATGCTGTTTTGATTCCTATGACCTTATAGTATCATTTGATATCAGGTAGCATGATACTTCCCACTTTTTTTTTTCCTCAGGATTTTAGTGACTATTTGGTCACTATTTATTGCTCTGAATCTATATATATTTTAAGATTACTTGTTCTGATTTTGTGAAAAATTCCACTGGTATTTTGATAGGGAATGCATTGAATCTATAGATTGTTTGGGTAGTATGGACATTTTACTACATTAATTATTCAAATAGATGTACATGTTATATGTTTCAATTTATTTTCATCTATTGTAATTTCACTCTTCAAAGTCTTACAGTATTCTGAGTATAGATCTTTTACTTGCTCGGATAGTTTATCCCTAGATATATTATATTGTTTGATTTTAGCTCTGATCTTTATCTCCTTCTTTGTACTCTCTTTGGACTTAGTTTGCTGGTCTTTTTCCAATTCCATAAGGTATAAGGATATACTGTGTATTTGAGATTTTCCTATTCCTTTCTTTAAGATTTATTTTATATTGTACTTGACAGAGAGACAGACACAGAGAGAAACAGAGAGAAGGGAGAGAGCCCAGAATAATTTCCATAGTTGTACATTATCAGTTTTCAACACAGTTTAATTTCACACAGGTGGGTGGGGGCCACACAGGGCAGGAGCAGGGCTGGGGGCCTCTTGCATGGGAGGCATGCCCCATGAGCTGGGGGCTGAAATGGGGGCCTCCCACATATGGGAAGTTTGCCCCAGCAAGAACCAAACTGGGGGCCTGTCACGTGGAAAATACACCCCAGTTCAGCATATGGTTCTGCATGAGTCATGTCCGGGACTTGATCCTCAGGCCCAGTGACTGCAAAGCGAGTGCTTCCCCCCTTGCTTCTTTTGGTAAGCCTGCATCACTATGAATGTGCCTCTGAGGAATGCATTCATAGTGTCCTACAGATTTGGGTTCATTGTGTTTTTATTTTTGTTTGTTTAAACATATCTTTTTATTTCTTCCTTGATCTTATTATTGACCCACTCACTGTTTAGTAGCATGTTATTTAGCCTTCATGTGTTTGTGTGTTTGTCAGATTTTTTTTCTTATAGTTGATATCTAGGTTCATACCTTTGTGGTCAGAGAAGGTGCTTGATATGATTTCAATCTTCTTAAATTTATTGAGACTCGTTTTATGGCCTCACATGTGGTCTATCTTGGAAAATGTTTTCTGTGCACTTGAAAAGAATGTATATTCTGCTGTTTTGGGGGGAAATTCTCTACAAATATCATTGAAATTCATCTAGTCTAGCGTATCACTTAAGGCTATTTTTTCTGTGTTGATTTTCTGTCTGGAAGATCTGACCATTGGTGTCAGTGGGGTGTTAAATTCCCACTACTTTGATTGTCTTACTGTGATCTCTGCCCTTTTGTCTGTCAATATTTCTTTTATACGTTTAGCTACTCCTGTGTTAGCAACATAAATGTTTACTGGGGTGATGGCCTCTTTTTTTTTATTGATCCCTTGAGTATTATTTGTCTTTTACTAAAGTCTTAATTTTAAAGATAAATTTTGTGATATAACTATAGCTACCTCAGCTTTTTTTCTAATTTATAATGGCATGAGATATCATTTTTCATCCCTTGGGTTTCAGTCCCTTTCTTTTATTTTCTTTTTTTATTATATTTTATTGTTAAATTTAATGGGGTGACATTGGTTGGTAACAATTAGGTAGTTTCCAGAAGTACAAGTCCACATCATATCACCCATGCATCGCATCATGTGCCCACCTCCCAGAATCAGGTTCCCCTCCACCACCATATATCGGGTGCCCACTCACACCTCCCCCCACCACTCTCCCTTCCCCCTTCTCCCCCTTCTCCAGGTAACCACCAAACTATTGAGTGTGTCCATAATGCTGGTACCCTCTCCCAGCTCCCCTCCCTCTCTCCTTCTCGACTCTTCCCCTTCCCTCACACAATCACCAAGTTATTGAGTGTGTCCATAGGTCTCTATGTCTTTGTAACTTTCAGTTTTATATTCCACCTATAAGTGAAGTCATATTTTTCTGGATTCTTTCATTCTGACTTATTTCGCTTAATAAGATGGACTCTAGGTCCATCCATGTTGCCACAAATCACTGTATTTCATCATTTCTTATCACTGAGTAGTATTCCATTGTGTAAATGTACCACATCTTCTTGATCCAGTCATTTATCGAAGGGCATTTTGGTTGTTTCCATGTTCTGCCCACTGTGAACAGTGCTGCGATGAACATGCGGGTACAAACATCTTTACAGATTAAGGTTTTCAGGTTTTTTGGGTAGATGCCCAGTAGAGGGATGGCTGGGTCATATGGTAATTCCATTCGTAAATTTTTGAGGAATCTCCATACAGCCTTCCATAGTGGTTGTACCAGTTTACATTCCCACCAGCAGTGTATGAGGGTTCCTTTTTGTCCACAGCCTCTCCAGCACTTGTTATCCCTTGTCTTGTTGATTATAGCCATTTTAACAGGTGTAAGATGGTATCTCATTGTGGTTTTTATTTGCATCTCCCTAATTGCTAGTGAAGTGGAGCATTTTTTCATATATCTGTTGGACGTATGTATGTATGTCTTCATGGGAGAAGTGTCTGTTAAGGTCATCTGTCCGTTTTTTAATTGGATTACTTGTATTTTTCTTGTTGAGTTGTACAAGTTCATTGTATATTTTTGATATTAGCCTTATCAGAGGCATTGCTTGCAAATATTTTCTCCCAGTTGGTTGGTTGCCTCTTTGCTTTGTTGATGGTTTTCTTTGCAGTACAGAAGCTTTTAAGCTTGACAAGGTCCCATTTGTTTATTTGCGCTTTTACTTCCCTTGCCAATGAGGTCAGATTCATAAAGTCCTCCCTGAATCCCAGGTCTATAAGTTTAATGCCAATGTTTCCTTCTATGCAATTTATTGTTTCCTTTCTTATTTGGAGGTCTTTAATCCATTTTGAGTTAATTTTGGTATATGGTGAGAGATCGCAGTTCACATTCATCCTTTTGCATGTGGTTTTCCAATTTTCTCAGCACCATTTACTGAAGAGGCTTTATTTTCCTCCACTGTATATTTTTTGCTCCTTTATCAAAAATAATCTGTCCATAAATTTATGGGTTTATTTCTGGATATTCAATTCTGTTCCATTGGTCTGTGGGTCTGTTTTTCTGCCAGTACCAAGCTGTTTTGATTACTGAGGCTTTGTAGTACAGATAAAAGTCAGGCAGTGAGATGCCCCAAGCTTTATCCTTTTCTCTTAGAATAGCTTTTGCGATTCATGGTCTTTTGTGGTTCCATACAAATTTGATGATTTTTAAAATCTATTTCTTGAAAGAATGACTGTGGGATTTTGATGGGAATGGCATTGAATCTGTATATTGCTTTGGGGAGTATGGCCATTTTAACTATGTTAATTCTTCCAATCCATGAACATGGAATATCTTTCCATTTTTTTGTATCCTCTTTAATTTCTTTTAAGAGTGTCTTACAGTTTTCAGTGTATAAGTCCTTCACGTTCTTTGTTAGATTTATTCCTAGGTATTTCATTTTTTTGTTTGCAATGGCAAAGGGAATGGATCTTCTCATCTCTCTTTCTGAAGTTTCATTGTTGGCATACAAAAATGCAGTTGATTTTGGGACATTGATTTTTTTATCATGCGACCCTACTGTAGTTTTCTATTATTTTTAATAGATTTCTGATAGAGTCTTTAGAGTTTTCTATATACAGGATCATGTCATTCGCAAAGAGTGACAGTTTAACTTCTTCTCTCCCGATTCTAATACCTTTTATTCCTTTCTCTTGTCTGATTGCTCTGGCTAGAACTTCTAGAATTATGTTGAACAGCAGTGGTGACAGGGGGCATCCCTGTCTTGTTCCTGATTTTAGGAAAATAGGCTTTAGCTTTTCCCCACTCAGTAAAATATTTGCTGAGGGTTTGTCATATATGGCCTTTATTATGTTGAGGTACTTTCCTTCAGTTCCCATTTTATTCAGTGTTATTATCATAAATGGGTGTTGTATCTTGTCGAATGCTTTTTCTGCATCAATTGAGATAATCATGTGGTTTTTATCCTTTGTTTGGTTCATGTGCTGGATCACATTGATTGATTTGCGTATGTTGAACTATCCTTGTGCCCCTGGAATGAATCCCACTTGGTCATGGTGAGTAATCTTTTTAATGCATTGTTGTATTCTGTTAGCTAGAATTTTATTTATGATTTTTGCATCAGTGTTCATTAGTGAGATTGGCCTATAGTTTTCCTTTTTGGTATTGTCTTTCCCAGGTTTGGGTATTAGGGTGATATTAGCTTCATAGAAAGAGTTGGGTACTATTGCCTCCTCTTGAATTTTCTGGAGTAGTTTGACGAAGATGGGCATTAGTTCTTCTTTGAATGACTGGTAGAAAGCCATCTGGTCCAAACCTTTTGCCTTTGGGCAATTTTTTGATAATTGTTTCAAGTTCTGTACTGTTGATTGGTCTATTGAGGTTATCCAAATCTTCTTGGTTCAGTTTAGGTAAACTATATATTTCTAGAAATTTGTCCATTTCCTCCAGGTTGTCAAATTTGTTGGCATAGAGTCTTTCATAATAGTCTTTCATGATTCTTTGTATTTCTGCAGCATCAGTTGTAATCTCTCCCCTGTTGTCACGTATTCTGGAAATATGAGATTTTTCTCTTTGTCCTTTGGTGAGCCTAACGAATGGTTTGTCAATTTTATTGATTTTGTCAAAGAACCAGCTCTTGTGGCATTAATTTTATCTATTGTTTTTCTATTCTGAATATTATTAAGTTCTGCTTTGATTTTAATTAATTCTTTTCTTCTGCTGGTTTTGGGGGACCTCTGTCCTTCTTTTTCTAGCTCTATAAGATGAGATGTGAGGGTGTTTACTTGTAGTTTTTCTTCTTTCTTGAGATAGGACTGTAATAATATAAATTTCCCTCTTAATACTGCTTTTGCTGTGTCCCAGAAACGTTGGTATGTCGTGTTTTCATTGTCATTCATTTCTACAAGTTTTTAACCTCTTGTTTTATTTCCTCTTTGACCCAGTCACTTTTTGGTAGCATGTTGTTTAATCTCCACATATATGTGGTTCTCTCTGCACTTGATCTCAAGTTTCAACGCTTTGTGGTCTGAGAATACACTTGGTATGATCTGGATACCCTTAAATTTGGGGAGGTTGGATTTAAGTCCCAGGATATGGTCTATCCTTGAAAATGTTCCATGTGCACTAGAGTAAAATGTATAGCCCTTTGTTGTAGGATGGAATGACCCGTAAATGTCAATTATGTCCATTTCCTGCAATGTATTATTTAAAGCTGAAATCTCCTTATTTAGTTTCTGATTGGATGATCTGTCTAACGTTGTCAGGGGGGTGTTTAGATCCCCTACTATAATTGTATTTTTGTCAAATTTTCCAATTACATCTGTTAGTAGTTGCTTTATAAATTTCGGTGCTTCCTGATTGGGAGCATATATGTTGATGAGTGTCAAGTTTTCTTGGTGTATTGTCCCTTTTATCAAGATGTAATGTCCATCTTTATGTCTTATTATTTTTTTTATCCTGAT
>PVKE010038555.1:0-15396 GCA_004027555.1 Craseonycteris thonglongyai
CCCAGTTCAGTTCTCTCTCTGTCTCTGTATCTCTCTCTCTCTCTCTCTCTCTGTCAAAAACAGTAAAAAATAAATAAAAATTTAAAAATTTTTTGATATATATGATCAAAGTGCTTCAAAGCACTCAATTAGGAATGGCAACAACCTCAGTGAGTTGGGTATGGCATCTTCAAAGAATGACAGTGAGCTGGATCTTGAAATAGTATCAGGATCGACAAGGTAGAGTATTCCACACAAAAATAATGGTATATGCTAAAGCTCAGAAACCTAAAAGGGAATACTAAATTTAAAGTATATTGAAAAAAGTTTTAACATAACTGAAGTGTATGTTCTATAAGGGCAAGAAGCAGGAGCTATGACAGAAAAATAGAGCTGGATAACGAAGAGACATACAAGCCACAAAAGGATTTTGGACTTTATCCCACAGAGAATAATATAATCAGCCTTGTTTCCAGGGGAGTTTATGCTGGTAGCAGTATGGAGGAGAGCCTAGCATGGGGGAAATAACCTGAGCATAGGGATACATGTATGTCAACAACCCAGAAAAAATATAATGGGACTAAAAGGAGGAAGTAGCCATGATGAGCAACAGAATCAGGTCTTTCCTAAGAAAAATGTATAGGATTTGATGACTGAATATGGAGGGAAGGAGAATAGTAGAGGATGAGTCAAAGTTTTCTGGCTTGGGAAAACTAGTTACTAAAATTAACCACGGTAGTCATTGGAAGGCAGGAAGGTAGGGGATGGTGGAAAAGGATGAGCTCGTTAGTGCACCTATGAACATCTAGTATTCAGGAGTAAGCCAGAAACAAGAGCAGTGTGTAGTGGTAACTAAAGTCATAGAAGGGGATAGGATCATCCACAGGAGTGAAAAGAGGAGAGGCTGAGACCAGTATTGGGGAAAATCAATGTTTAAGGAACAGGTGGAGAAATGGGAGTGACAAAGACCCTGAGAAGGTAAGAGGCAAACCAGGAGAACATGTTGCTTATAAAAACAAAGAACAGTAGTTATAAGAGAGTATATCAACAAAAAAATACCAAGGGGTCAAAAAAATTAGGGATGAAAAAAAAAATGTGTCCAGTGGATTCGTTAGTTAAGTCACTGGCAACCTGGACATAAAGTTTTTTTATTGTTTTAGACAGACAGAGAAAGAAGAAAGACAGAGACAGAGAGAGGGGGGAGGGCCCAGGGCAGTCTCCATAGTTGTACATCATTAGTTTTCGATATAGTTTTGTTCCACTGATGGGCACGGGTCTGTGCAGGGCAGGAACCGGGCCGGGGGCTGTTGGGAGCCGGTCATACGCTTGACAGGGTCCGCTGACCTGGGGCCTAGGAGGCGGGGCCTCTGCACCCCCAACCTCCCAGGAAAGGATAGAAGCCAGATGCACACGTGCAGCTTCGCATGAAGGCTTGAGAGATGACCTAAGTAACATAGTGTTCCAGATAGCAAAGAACAAGAAAGACTTACAAAGAAATGCCTGTGTGCTTGAGATAAAGATGTCCTTGGGCTAGCCTTAGCTGAAATAAACAATGCCTGATATTTCCTTGTGATGACATACATGTATACTATAAAAGATAAGCAATTAAGCTATTCAGGGCTGCTCCTATTGAGGACAGTCAAGAGCTGACCTTGTCTGTTTTAATTCCCACTGCTCAAACTCAGGGACTTTGTTCACCCAGGATGGTTCCTGGCAGGGGGGCTCCCACATGGGAGGCACACCCCTGAGAGCTGTGGCCCTCCTACATGGGAAGCATGCCCAGGCGCGAGCCCAACCGGGGGCCTCCCACATGGGAAGCTCACCCTGGTGAGAACTGAATTAGGGATACACCCCAGCTCAGCATATGGGTCCACACAGGCCAGGGCTGGGATTCACTCCTTGGACCCCAGTTCTGCAAGAAGAGCGCTCAACCCACTGAGCCATCCCGGCTTCCCTGACGTAACCAGTTTTGATGGCACAGAAACAGTGCCTTGTGTTGAGAAGTGAATGGCAATGACAATATTAGCATCTGGTGAAGATTTTTTTTTGAGGTATGATAGTGAACAGAACAAAAGCAATTGTACCCAATTTTCCTCTACTGCTTAATCAGTCACCAAGTCTGCAAGTTTCCATATATATGTCTCTTCCATCTGTTTATTTCCTTCTTCACAGCCTGGTCTATTTCAGAAGCTTCATGGAAGAGGTTGTCCTGCATTGAGTCTTCAAGCATGGGACCTTGAGATGTGTGGGGTTTGGATAGGCCGAAAATGTAGGAAGCCACAATGTATGTGAGTAAAAGAACACAAATGCACAAAAGTGGGTAGTGCAGCCTCTTCTGTATTACCTTGTACAAACCACGCTTGCTGGGTTTGTCTTGCACAACACTGAGGTTAGACTTTAATGTTGGATTGAGGCCACACTGCAGAGGATCCTGAATGCCTGGTTACGAAGTATGGACTGAATCCAGTGGGTACGGTGAACATAAATATTTTGGGAAGGCAAATACAGGCACTTGGCCTCTTATAAGACTAGTAGCAAGGTTCCTGTGGTAAGAGCCTATCCCCAGCTTGTCCAACCTGTGGCCCATGGGCCACATGAAACCCAAGATTGCTTTGAATATGGCACAGCACAAATTCGTAAACTTCCTGAGATTTTTTTTTTTTAGCTCATCAGCTATTGTTAGTATTAGTATATTTTATGTGTGGCCCAAGGCAATTCTTCTTTCAATGTGGCCCAGGGAAGCCAAAAGGTTGGACATCCCTGGCCTATCCTCTCCTCTCTCATCTAAAACCTGACTCCTTTCTTACTCTAAATTCTTCCAAGGCTAACGTCATAATTTTTCTAATGCTTTCTGGGTTAATACTAGTTCACAAGGATCTCCTCTTGTGAACTTCTATATTGTTTATTGTCCCATAGCTTCTCATAATTAACTATTCAAACTCAACTCTACGCTCACAGGTAGGCAGGCGTTAGGTTTTCTTTCAACTTAGTCTCAACACCTCATAATAATAACTCAGTAAATACTTGTTTAAAATTAGCCTGAAAATATCATTAGAAGGCTAAATGTGGGAAAGAAAAATCTCTTCAAACGTACACCTGCTCAAAGTCCCAATGTGGATTATCTAAGCCTTTGTTCCCCAATTAAATAATCCAAGTCCACTTTTCTAAATGGCCAGGCATATGTCAGATAATGGTGAGATGGTAGATTGAAATAAAAATGTGGTTATTTATAGTTTAATCTCATTTTAGACAAGGCAGCTGACTTGTCTACTGTACTCCACAGGTAAGGCACCCTCTTACAGTTTATATCTTGGGTGGAATATGTGTCTTCCCTAATTATGAAAGCGAGTTTAAGTACAGTAAAGGGAGGAGTCCACTTTTTTCCTGGTACACGAGATATAGACATACTCTGCTGGGTTCATTCATTTTTTCACAAGACATTCACTGAACTTCTCCAAAGCCCAAGCAAGTTGGCATGTGCTGGAATGACATTTCCTCGAGACTTAGTGCTCTATATGCTCCTGTAGGTTTGCTCCACACAGTCAGAGAAGAAACATTAGTTATAGGCTTTATTTACATGGAATAGAGTTTTAGATAATTAAATAAAACAGAACAAAACACAGCAGTCTTGCACTAGGGCAATTCTAAGTGTAAGGTAAATTGTGTCCATTTGATTTGAGGCCCTGGTTAAAAGGACAAAGTTTAGACAAAGTTAGCCAGTTAGGTCAGCTCCTCACCCTTGCTCTTCCGAGGTTCCTGCTTCCAGTATGGAAACAGGGATGTTGGGGACGTCTGCTCAGATTCTCCATGGGCTGGCTCCAATTCCTGGTGCTGCTCCAAGGACAAGTTCTCCTTTAAAAATTCTTCAGGACACCAGGGACAGGCAGTCACTCCAGAAAAGAGTGGGAGGTGACACATAGAAGAAAAACGGTAGATGAAACTTCCCCTGGAGAGACTTCCAACCAAGGTCTGAGAAGCTTCATTCTTTCTCCTGGTCCTTGGGCCTCCCTGCGTGACCTCCAGGCTGGTAGGCGGCCTGAAGTCCTAGGCGTGGTGTCATGCTGGCCAGGATGGAGCAGGTTCCTGAAGCCCCACACTAATCCCACAGGAGTACCCCCAGCCAGCGTCTGAAACGGCAGTCCGAACTTGCCACCGCGACTGATGCGAGCTGCCCCATTCTCCCCCGCGGGGCCTGGGATGGGCATGGCTCAGCCCCGACACTCAATGGCCCAGCTGGTTGTGTGCGCTCTGCAGCGTGTGCAACCTCATCCACCAGAGGAAGCCTGGAAACTAGGGTTCCTGAGTGCACTTCCGGGTCCTATCTAGGCAGCTCAGAGGTCTAATCTCGATGGCAATTCTCTAGGGACAGCTCAGGAGCTGGGTATATAGTGGCCTCGGAGTGGGAACCTCCTTTGGTGTTTGCCCTTACCCCAAGGATTGTAGGATGGGACAGATTTCTCTATTTGCTCTTCATCGCCTGAGTAGACCAAGGATCTAAATCGATTGTTTCCTTCTTCCTCATCCTCTCCGTCTTGCATGCACCCCATTTGCTTCCTCCTCTTGACTCCTGCCCTGTTTTACCACTCATCTCACCTCCCTTCTTCATAATCACTGAACAGGTTGATCTTGCTGGGCCAGATATCTAGGCCCTCAATCCACCCTGTCCTCTCCCTTTGTTGCTTCAACCCTGCCCCTCCCAGTTTTGTATATAAGGCTTGAGTATATAAACAAGCAAGAGGTACATTGGTACCAATACCAATATGAGCAAGAAAAGCCTTAGAGGGGTCAACATCCAAAGACCCTTCTGTGCCTACAGTACAGATTTGTCAGAGGCACTTCTGATATGTTGAAGCAAAAAAAAAAAAAAAGTGAAGGAAATAATTTTATGATAAGGAGTTTTCTGCTCAACTCAGAAATCACTATTATCAGTTATGGAGCACTTAAACTGACATTATCTCATTAATCCTTACAACAATCCCATGAAGTTGGTACATTTACTATCTTACCTGCCAGATGCTGCAGAGGTAGCAACCAACTAGAGGCAGCTTTTGAACCCTGGCCCATTCAAACCAGAGCCTGGTGTCTAAGTGCACTCTGGAATTACACTGAATTAAGACTAGGTGGACATTTGTAATATGAGCAACTGGAGAAAAGAGAAAATACAGATGCCTGTAATTATGCCCAAGTTGTAAATTTATAAACATGAATACAAATATAAACCATTTTCTAAAAGTGAAGAGAGTGAATAGGATGCATCAGTAAAATAGAAAATCCTGGCAATTTCTGGATTTGTGCAGGGGACCAGCTGATTTCTGATTGAAATCAGTCTTGGATTAAACATTGGTTCTTCCAACACTCATATTTTATAAATTTGATGTCATGATATGAGTGTCGGAAAAGACAGAAGTTTGCTGACTCCAGCAGGGAGTATCAGTAGGGAGGCAGTTGCTATAACAGCCCAGGAGGCCTTATGATTTCACTAATCATATTTGTTCTCCAAACCCAGCATATCCCTTCTGGACTATGCTAGTCCTGCACTGCTAAATGCTTGCTCATTAATTCCCTCTTTTTTAAAAAAAACTTTATTCCCCTTCTATCTAAACTTTTTTCAACTAGCTTTTATATTAGTATTTAATAACTTTTAGGCACTTACTATATGGCCAGTTCCTTTTCCATTATGTCTTTAATTTTCATGCTGTTATTAACAGCATTGTATAAACAAGAAAACTACAAAGGCTAAGTAAAATTTCCAAAGTCACCAGCTAGTAAACAGCAAAGTTCTAACACAGGTACGAGTGTCTAATTTCAAAGCCATTGCTTTGAAAACTAATCTGTTCATCTTTACTTAATGGTTTAATTCATTTGATTAGGTTAACTGTATCTATTGGCTAGCACTGAATATCATAGCACCTGATAATTTTATTATTGAATGGATGTTACATTTTAGATGTGGGAACCCATTATGCTTTGCTGAGATGACACCACAGGGGCCTCCTTTGAACTTCATTCTTAAACTTCTTCAGTTACCCATATTCTCTAGGGTGAGGAATTTCTCCACAGCTCATTAACTGAAAATGCCATACTCCAAATTTCATCTGGAGGCCTCTGACATGCTTTTTCACCTGAAATAATCTCCCTGCTTCTCTTCCAGCATACTCCATTACTCTAGTCTACCTCTATCCACTCCTTTGCTCAAGCCAAAACCTAAGAATCTAATTTGATTTTCCCAGTACCTGCTTTGCTCCACTGCTACAATATAACCAGAGGTGAAAGTAAATCTTGGTAAAGATACATGTCCACTGGCAAGTTCTGGCTAGCAGAACAAATTAGGGGCACATTTGTGCATTGAAAAATGTAAATGTAAATCTAGTGATAGTTGTGGGTGAAATTGGCAGGAGATAGCAATATGGGAGCTTTGACCTGTGGCCTGTCATTGTCAAAAATGTCTAAGCCTATTTCAAGGAGGGGACAGGGGCCTCTGACTAGCTTCCAAAAGATATTGGGATACTTTCTCCTAGTATCCCAAATATCTCTGGGAGCATTTAGGGTCAGTTGCAAACTGGTAACAGTGAAACATAAGGTGTTAACAGGGAACAAAGAGCTATCAAAGAAAACTCCTCTGGTTGGTGTGTAATACCAAGTTCATGATGGAAATCTTTGGAGTCAGAGACCTGACTTTAAACTTGCTGCTTGACCCTACCAAGTTCTTTAGTCTCTCCACAACTCAGTTCTTCTGTCAAATAGTTCCCTTGCAGAGTTGTGAGGGCTAAGTTTAGATAGTAAATAAAATTAGGTGTCCTTCAACTATTAGATTTCTTCCCTTCCCTCTCCAATCTTAAAGACAAAAAAAGGGAGGCTGTGGCCTCATTGGGTGCATGAGGAGGGACGGGTGGATCCTAAAAGGTGAAGCCGAGACTTCAGTCAGACCGAAATAAAAGCTGGAGGTGGCCAAAAAAAAAAAAAAAGACAAAAAAAGAACACAAAATAATATAATGGAGCAATTAAACATCAGCAAACTTAAAGTGACAGGTTACTTGCCCTCAAGGATTATTTTTTGTTTGAGAGGTGAGAGAAGGGAGGAGGGCCCAAAGCAGTCTCCATAGTTGTACATCATTAATTGTGACACAGTTTCATTCCAAACAAGTGGATGTGGGGCCTCACGGGGCAGAAACTGACCTGGGGGTCTCCTGCATGGGAGGCAAGAACCTTTACCACCACCCCAGTGGTTACCAGCTATGCCACAGTTCAGCATATGGATTTGCACAGGCCAGGGCCAGGATTCGATCCCTGGACATTGTGGTTGCAAAGTAAGCGCTCATCCTATTGAACTATCCCAGTATCCCCTGGTTTCTCATTTTCAAAAATGTGTTTTACTAAGAAAAACATTCCACCTAGTTCTACCGAAACCTCAAACAACTTACTCTTATTTTCAATACTGACAGCATCCCAATCGAATAACCCTTTAAATCCTAAGCATTCAGACTTTGTTCCTCTAGAGGTCTATAAAAGAGCAAATACACGAGAGAATGATCAACTCCTGTGAAGCAGGCTTCTGGATGGAAATGAGTTGCAGCCAAGAAGGTGATTCCAAAATTCCCTCTCAGAATATCAAACACATCTTTATTCAAGTGGAGGTACAAAAGCACATTCTTAAAACAAATGCATACAAGTGATTTTTACATATTCTGCTATTTAGGAATTACTTAATTGGCTGTTTCATAATCACTGGAGGTGACTATTAGTCTTACATATAAGGGTATACACGTTCATTGACAGGAAAGAAACATGCATTTTCATTTGCTTTTACATTTAGATCAATTCGTTCAGATCCCTACCCTTCCCTGATGGGATCCTATGCTTAATGGTGGCTAAGAGGTAAAAATATAGTGGTAGAACTATCCTATAGATTAGCCATAGATGCTTATACAGTGAGCAATACATTTATATATATATACTTTTTTTTTTTTTTTTTTTGGAGGATCCCTCATGAATATTTTAACACCTGAACTATGAAGGTCTCAATTGCTGGAATGACTAGTATTTTATATAACACTTGTATTATTCACAAAATGTAATGAAGCTTAAGACAGAAAAATATAATAAAATGCTTTGACATCATGTAAAGAATCATGAACTGTTGCTAGGCATTACGATAAACTCTGGAGCCAACATCTGTGTTCACTTTTATCAATCAAAAAAACCACTTTCTTTTATATGGCCTATAGACTTTAGTAAAATACAAAAAAAAAAAAATGGTGATAATGATAATTATACACAAAGCCCCCGCACTTCAAATACTGTCCTGGATTGATGAGGAAAAAAAGGGGCTAAAAAGCCAAACAGATAAAGGAGTAATCATAACAGTTAAAATTTTACCAGGAACAGACCTGCCACTCTTTAGAAATACTCTCTCTAGAGATTACACAAAAACAGCAATATTTTTGTTGGAACTCTCAACCCTATAAAACTCTCTGATTTTTAAAGTATGTTCTACACATTTTGATCTACCAATACCTAAGCATTTTGTTGGTCTTCAGTGGAAGTATATAAAGTAATTCTAAACTTAGACATGCAGAATAAGTGAGGAATGAATGTAGCTAGACCACCAGAATCTTATTGGCTCCCTGATGGACTTATCTCTTTTAGAGAGCTCTGGATGTAGGCAGGCAGCTGGGAACTTGGGCATCACTTGAAAATGTTTAGCCGCCTGCCATAAACTCAGGGGAGACAGAATTCTTCATACTCACGGATGGACAGAATGTGAAAATCTAATTCTTTTAAAGGAAGTTACTCTACTTTAGTAAAGAAGACACCAGAATAGCAACAGCAAGTAAGGGAAGGCATACCTGCTGGTGAAAAACTTAAAACCAGGAAACCACCATTCCAAAAGAATGGAGAAATGAATAGGAATCCAAGTGGTATGGCTGGAAACAAGTAGGGTCCTCAAATAAGAGCAGGCCTAAGTCTGTTTTGGGGAATAATTTGGGCTGAGAACAGCAGAAAAAGCTAAATGAGCTACTTTCCAGACACGAATATTCTATTACTAACATTGGTGTAATATCTTAGGGAAGCTGTGAATAAGTACCAATTTCAGGAAAAAAAATGTTTATAGGCCATATTAACATAAAAATAGCTTAAATGAATTCCATAAATAAAGTATACATAGTTACTTACAACACTTATAATATTAAATAAAATGCCATAAGAAAACAGCACTGTATTCAGCAAGTCCCTCCTCGGACTAAATTCTTCTGCAATAAAAAAGACTGGAACTATATATTAATGATTCACATACAAATAATCAACAATTTTCTCTCCAATATTTGATGTTAGTAAAGCCTAATATGGCAGTAAATTTTTCCATTTGCATTGTATCAGATTCTGGTCTGGTGTAGACATTCTGACGATGAAAAGAGCTTGAACTCCTCAATTCTAATGACTTCTCTAGGGTATGGATTCTTTGATGTTGAATGAGGATTGAAATATGACTGAATCTTTCCCCTCATACACACACATTGAGTACATTCACAGGCTTTCTGCATGGAATGAATTTCATGAACAAGGTAGTTTCTCTGACTGAAGGATTTTTCACAATCATTACAGTGATTAAATTTTGTTCCTGTATAAATTCTCCAATGGTGACTAAGGTATGAACGTAGCATGAAGCATTTACCACATTCAATATATTTGTAGGTTTTTTCATTGGTATTGGTCTGCAGGTATTGATTGAGTTTAACACTAGTAGCTTTCCCATATTTGTCACATTCAGAGGGTTTCTCTCTGATGTGAACTCTCCAATACTGAATAAAAGTTCAACTGTAACTAAAGGTTTTACCATACTGAGTACATATATGATTTTTCCCTGGTGTGAACTCTCAGATGTTGAATGAGGCCTGAACTTGACTAAATGTCTTCCCATGCTCATTACATTCATAAAGTTTCTCTTTGGTATGCATCCTTTGATGTTGAACAAGGTGTGCTCTCTGACTGAGATTCTTTTCCCATGCATCACAATCAAAGACTTGTTCTCTGGTGAGGACTTCTTGTTGCAGGATAAGATCTGAACTATGATTAAAATGTTCCTCATAATCATTACACTCAGAGGATTTCTCTTTCCTATGAATTTTGTGATGCTGAATAAGGCATGAGGTTTGACTGAAGGCTTTTCCACATTCATTACATTCATGTGGTTTTCCTCCTGTGTGAATTCTTTGATGCTGAGTAAGATGGGAATTCAACCTGAAGTCTTTCCCACATTCATTACATGTATAGGGCTTTTCTCTGAGTTGAGTTCCTTGATGTTTAATAAAGGTCAACCCACATTCATTGTATTCATAGGCTTTCTCTTCACAGTGAACCTTCTGATGTTCGATGAGGTATGAGGTATGATAGAAGTCTCTGCCACATACAGTACACTTACAGGGCATCTCTCTGTGAATTCTCTGATGTTGAGTAAGGTGTACACTACGACTGAAGACTCTTTCACAATTACTACATTTGTAAGATTTTGCTCTAGTGTGAATCCTCTTATGCTGAATTCCGCCTGAGCTCTGACTAGAGGTTTTATCAGATGATTCACAGGACTTATCAGACACTTCACATTTATAGGGCTTTTCTCTAGTATGTATTCTTTTATGTCGACTAAGACTTGAGCTCTGACTGAAAGATTTTTCACATTCTTTACATTTGTAGGGTTTCTCTCTGGTATGAATTCTCTGATGTCTAGAAAGGGCTGAGCTCTGATGGAAGATTTTCTCACATGCATCACATTTATAGGATTTCTCAGTGGCAGGAATGCTCTCACATTTACTAAGTTGGGAGAGATCCATCAAGCTTTCTTTACATTCACTACTCTGAAAATCCTGTGTTAGATTTATTTGTTCATGTTTATCAGCAGTTGAATTCTGGTTGAGGCTCATGTCATACTTATCAATGTCATCAATGTTCTGTATTCTAAGATCTCTATGATCTGTATCAAGGGTAGATTCCAGATGGAAGCCTTTTTCAGGTTCATTACATTCATTGTTCTTTTCACTGGTGAAGGTTTTCTTGCTGATTGTTATTTGCCTAAACTCTCTCTCCAGGAAGAGAAATTTCCTTAGGATTTCCTGAAGCCTTTCTAATCTGTCCTCAGGTTTATACACTTTTCTAGTCTCAGGAACTTGGACAATATCCTTTTTGAGTCTTCCTACTCTCACTTTGTATGAATGAGTACCTTCTTCAGAAATTTTCTGCTTAGGAATCAACAGCTTGTTCTTGTCTCTGGTTTCTCCATCTGATTTAATATATAAATAGAAAAAGCAAATATAATCTGTACTCTGTACTTAGAGAAAAATAAAACTCAGAGAGATAAAAAAACTAAGTAATTTAGTCTCTATCAGGGTAAGAGACGTTTATTTACTCTGAAACACAGGCACAAAATCTCAACAGCAGATATAAGGGCATGAATAGGGAGCAGTGGGGTAGAATCCAAATGGTTCAGGGTATGGTAGAAACAGAAGGTACTTTCATCAGAGTAAGAAAATAACCAACTAAGGTGTTTCTAAGGAGTTAACATAAAAAACAGTTCAAAGGAATTAAAGATAAGCAACTTAAATAGGGACCCAGTACAACTTGTGGATGACAAGGGACAAAATAAATGCAGAGTTAGTCAAAACTGAAGGGAAAAGGAAAGAGCTCTCTGTGGGATATAGAGTTCTTCATTCTGATTGCCAAAGTAGGTACAATTTGGCTCAACAACTGGACTTTACTTTCCTATGAATTCCATCTGAGTGATTGTGCCTTACTCACCTGAGCAGTCATCTCTTAAAACTTCTCTATTCTTAGTTTCCAGATCAAAGACCTGTAGATCTTGTTCCAGCTGGGAGATCCCATCAGGCTTGGAAATTGGAAATCCTGCTCATAGAGAAGGAAATGGGATGTGGCAATTTATCCCCAGATACTACACCAGCCACTTTTTCTATTAACTAATGGTTAATGAAGAAAGTAAATTCTTAGAAAACAGTAGGAAGGCCAGGTGAGTGAGAGTGGCAAAGATCTTCCTAAAGGAGCTCCTACTTGTGCTCTAAAAAGAGGTGTGTTAAGGGGCAAGTTGATGACTTTTGGGAGGAAAAGTAGTCATTTAAGCATTACTTAGGGAATCTGTGTACAGGATAATTTCACAGAGATAATCATTTTCACTCGTCTACTGCCTATAAATCAATCTTGTGTTAAACCTGGTCTATAGTATTAGACCTAGTAAAAATTCAGGTAATCAAAATTATAACTTTGCTGGGCTAGAGAAGGGTGAATACTCAAGCACATGTTGTAGGGTGAGCTGAACCAGAGCAACAGAATCAGTGAAAACTGAATACTCCTAGGACCAATTTCAAGAAACAATTCGTTTCAATTCACATGAAGCAACAAATAATATGATACAATCTCACTCATTAGGAGCGTACATTCTTGTTTATCCAACAAACATTTATGGGGTGTCCTCTACATGCTATGCATGCAGGGGATAAAGAGCCCAAGTAGAAAAGGTCCATCCCCATAAGCACTTTACACACTTAACCTTTATCGGACGAAAGGGAACTTTTGTTCCCGGCAAGGAGTGGGTCCCACTGGCAGAATGGGAACTTTCATTCCCACTTCATTTGAGTTATTTCTCGCTCCTTCTATGATGTGTTTGGAGTGTGTAATGATGTCAGGACTATTTATCTTTCAACAAATGTCCCTTTTGACCTGCTAGCCATCCCCTCTTTTTCTGGGCAGTATATATAAAAACAAACATTGTCTTGGAACTTCCCTCCTCACTCAACACCTCCCCCTTTTGACACGCTGTGCTTGGCCCTTCCTTAGAACTTTTTGAAGACCATTTCCAAGAGTGAAATGTTTTGAAAATGTAATAATAAAAAATGAAAAGTTTATTTTTTGTATTGAAAAAATGTAATTTAAATTGTAAATATAATTTTTATACTTTTTTACATTAGTGAAATATATTAAAAGATGAATTTAATAATAAACAATATATTTTCTTTATAAATGTTTTTACTTTTTATAAATAACTCAAAAAATAGATAAGATAGAGGAAAAAAAGTAAATGCCTGCAGAGCTGAATTTAAATGGCCAAAAAAGCTCCGGCCGGGAGACCCCACTACGGGAATTTAAATGCCGTCTTTTAAAGGTTAAGACACATATAAACAACTAACTATAATATGATATAGTGAGGAAAGTGCACTAAGTGTATCTTCACATGAAATGGTCTTTCTCTGGCTTGCATAATGGACTACTAGGATCTCATCTCTTTTAAAGTGAAAGTAAGAGGCAGTCTGCTTCTGAAGGGACAAAACTATTACATAATAGTATCAAAGGGGCATTTTTAAAATATGGGCTCAGCACAGAAAGCTTCTAGCAGCACATATATAAAGTGTAGCTCAAGCCTCTCATCTCCAAAAGCCCTTCTTTCCACTTACTGAATGGCTACAAAATTTATTATTTGTTCCTCTTATCCAGGTATGTCATTATACAATGAAGTTTATACATTTTTTATATTGGTTTCAAGTATTATCCTCCCTGATTTATACTCTTTGATAGTAAACACCATGTATCTTGTATCTTGCATTTGTTTTAAGAGCTACTCACTGAGTGCCAATATTGTGCCCAAGTGTCAACATATAATAGATAATCAATGTTTTAAAAAGGATTTTGGTCCTGAAAAGTATAATAAAGTAACTGCTGCCCTCTTAGGATTCCATGTGAGAGCCTTTGAGCAGAAATATTAGAACAGATAGAAGAAAGACATTTACTAACATTTACTGTGTTTCTGAATTCCTGCTGGGTACTGACAGAGTCAATTCTCATTTTGAACACTTATTTAGTTTAGGTCTTCCATGTCAAATGAAATAGTTTTGCAAGTTTAAAAAAATGTTAGTGTGGCATGAAGCAGCAATTATTCTGCTCAGAATTCTGATAACATAATTTAAAACTTTTAACTTTGAGATATTTATTAAGGTGTTCCTAAGCTTTGATAACTGAAACAAATTTTGGTTATTTACTCTGTATCTACCCTTAAATCACATAAACACAGCAAAAAAGATTATCTTTACATAGGAAGAGGGGTTTGATTTTAGATTTGGGAAAACAAAGATTCAGAAGTTAACTTGCCCAAGGTCATAAATGGTAAAGCTAGGGCACAAACCCAGACAGTCTGATTTCAGAACCTGGCTTTTAAATAATCTACTAGTAAAAAAATAATGACTGTGAATGAAATCCATGCCTTCCTCCAAAATATGTACAGAAAGAGAACAGAAGATCGATATATTGACAATGAAGTAAATGCTGAAAATAATAAAAAGAAAAGAGAAACAGTGATTAGAATAATACATAGAGAGCCAGGACCCAATAGATTTGGAGTCATGGATGTTTTAATTAAAAGTGATCTAGGAATTCATTAGTTTCAAAAAATGAAAATCTCTTTATAATAAAAACCCAAACCTCTAAGCACAGTTTGAACAATATTCAATTTAAGGAAATTCCACTACAAAGAAATAATTTGAACACTTTTCTGAGATTTTTTGTTTATATCTGGTCTATAGCTCATATCACTTGCTGTTCTTTCCAAACAAACATTTGTGTAAATACTATGAGTTGGGTACTTACAAACATAATCTAATTTAATCCTTGGCACAAACCAGATAGGGGGACATTAGTTTTCATGTTTTATAGATGAAGAAAATGTCAGTTTAAGTATTTGCTCAAAGTATCACAGCTGGTAAAAGGAACCCAAGTCTGATTCCTGTTTATATTCTTTCCAATCTACCACAGGGTCACAGAAACCATTAAGGCCTTTGCCTTAATGCTTCTTGCCATTGGCCTCAATGCCCTTTCCTAAATTTAAGTCAAAACTATGCTTTCAAATTAAGTATTTTCTTTACCTTTTTCCTGTCTAAGATTACTTAATTTTTTATTAAAACCTTTTGATTTTTTAAGCTAAACCACAATCATTTCCTAATTAGATCTATTTTTAACTTAATCTAGTCTTTAAAAATAAAATTAAAAATACACCTCATTATTTGGTTTGTTGCTTATACCAGAGTTGTGCTAAAATTTAGCCAATTAGAAGCTACATGCCTTTCTTCCTGGTCCTTAACAAATACACAAATCAAATTTCTCCTTAGCAATATCATTCTTGTGTACATATCTATTATAATGGAATACATCCAAGATAATTTTACTTCTTGAATGTATATCTTTTTCTGCTCCCAAACTGTATAACGTATGCCTGTCTGTCCAACTTATCACAGCCATTTTTAATGGTCATCAGTGTATAGAGACATAAAATTATAAAATACACCATATGTGGTTTGACAAATTGTACTATGGCACAAAATCATGAAAAGTAGCATGAGTTTCAGAGTCAGATTGGAGTCCCATGCC
>PVKE010038556.1:0-15396 GCA_004027555.1 Craseonycteris thonglongyai
TGAACCACATTTTTTAAAGTATAAATGAACAGACAGTAAAAATATACCTTTTCTATGTATGCATCTATGAATCTAGACATCTTAACATATAACCACCGCCACAATCAAAATACAAACAGTTTATCACTCCCTACATTTCCTCATGACTATTTGTGCATGACCCATTATCACACGCAAAGTCCCTGGTGAGTCTTACATGTTTTTGAAGTGTATAGTTTTGCCTTCTCAAAATGTCACAATGGAATCAACATATCACTAAGCCTGATGTATTGAGATACATTCATGCAGTTGCAGGTACATATCAGTAGTTCTTCCTTTTTCATGATCTTTCATTGGATAGACACACCGGAATGGGTCCAGTTGAATTTTTAAAGTTTGGAGAAATTATGAATAAAGCCATGGTCAATTCTTAACTACATGTATTTGAATATAAGTTTTCATTTCTTCAGGTAAATATCCAGGACTAGAACTTTCAGACTGTATGCAAATGTAGGTTTAACTTTATGAGAACTATCAAACTGCTTTCTATAGTGGTTGTATAATTTTGTATTTGCTCTACCAGCTGTATCATATCTTTAATGGTACTTTTTAAAAATACCGTAGGCATTCTAAGTTCTTCTAACATGTGTGCAGAATCCTTAAGTGTCATGTAAGTAATCCACTGGGTAGATAAGAAAAAGAATATTAGAGCTTTGATGTGTGTTCATTTTTGTCTAACAAAACAAGAAACTTAATTTCAGTGATAATTCATTCATAGTTCCACAGGAGTACTATATGTAATTAAAAAATAAATCTACACCTATTGAAGTGCAAGGCAAAATTATTTCACCGATAGCACTCCAGGATTAGAACAGATTCAAGAGCATTGATTTTCTTTTTCTAAGTGTCATTACCACAAACCTACTGACTTAAAATGACACACCCTTATTATCACACAGTTCCCATGCATCATGAGTACTGGCACGGTTTAGCTGGGTCCTTACCTAAAGCCTCAGCCGGAGAAACATGTGCTTCGAAGCTCAAGCAAGGCTAATGGAAGGATGTATTCCTTGTATTTCTCATACTGAGGGTCCGGAATATGGCTGTTTTCTTCTTCCCAGTCAATGGGAGATCCCAAAAGGAGTTTACTAAGGCAAAATCTTACAAAAACAAAACCTGATCACAGGAGTGACACTCCATTGTCTTTGCCATAGTCCCCTATTTAGGTACAGGGGGAGGGAATTATCCAAAAGAATGGCTCATTAGGGGTCACATTTGAGTATATTTTCCATAGAGACCATTCTTTGAGAGAAAATCTAAAGGTTCTTTTCCAAATACTAAGATTAATTTTTTGTTAAAATATACTTTTTCTTCTAGAAAATTTATTGTATCAACTCAGCTCAGCTCTGGTCACTTCCTACATGTCTTTGACAATTATGTCCTAAGATCCAACTGCATTAAACTTTACTGGTCAGTGGATGCTAACACGTATTTATAAGGTATGGGGTCTCTCTAATCTATACACAGTTCAAGGGCACGAATGAACTATTTCTCCTCTAAAGAATATGATGGCTATAATCATACTGTCAGAGAGAGCACCATTTTTCATCTTCCCTTCCTGTAGTCACGAACACATACCCAGTCTGGAAGAAGAAACGCCACATCTTATATAAGACAAAATGGGGCGACACAGAGACAATGTAATGTGGCTGAAACACAAAGCAGTAGTCACTGACAGAGTAAGATTAGATCTCAACATTTGCAATTCTTTCTCCTCTGTTCATTCCATTAGGTCGTACTGTTTCCAATTAACTAGGCAAAAATCTTTAAAGGAAGAAATGATCTTCAAAATAAAAATGAAAGCTTTCAGAAGGCAGTCAGCACTAAAAGCTCCCAATATACCATCTAAATGGATCATTCCATCTGGAGAAGTGGGGCTTTTTTCGTTTTTAAATTTTCTGGGCGGGTCTTGAGATCACTTACCTTTGTATAACTGCATTAAAGAGTCTAGCTCCCCTGGATCAGAATTCTCAAGAGAACTGGGAACTCAAGCTCAGTTTACAAGTCTGTTCTATGCAATTGCTTAAGCCGTAGAAGCCACTCTTTTCAAGTTGATTCATTACTTGTTTCCAATCTATTTCAACAAGTTAGAAACATACATTTTAGGTTATGTATGAATGCAATTTGATCTGTAATTAATCCAACATAACTCAATTTGTTTGACAATAAAAACAAATGAATTAATTCAATTCCATCAATTTTTTAAAATTATTTTTAGGTTTTTAATTTAATTTTTATTTTTCAATTACAGTTGACATTCAATATCATTTTATATTAGTTTCAGGTGTACAGCATAGTGGTTAGATATTACTCCATCAATTTCTTGACCTTTTTTCCTTATATAATTGGAGGGGGGGGAAGACGAATGAAAAATAACAAATTGTATGCCTCAAATAGGCATGCTTATAACATGCCAAAGCAAAGACTGCAAAAGCAATTTACTAAAGATTTGGTGGCTTTCAAAGGACAAAAATAAATGATTGCAAATGTTTAGAGAGCGTATTTCTGAGGTTTCAATAAAATGTCTACATTACTCAAGAAAAAAATTGTAAAAATTCTATCACTGCGTCTGTAGACGAGTCTCCTAAGTCCTCAGTCACTGATACAAGTTAGGCTGCGGGGACACAAGGACAGCCTGAGTACTAGTAGGTGCTGATCAAAGAGGAAACAGTGAAATTCTTTAGCTTCTTCCCTCTGTGTACATAACAGCAATACAAAGGGAAAGGCAACATCAGCTATTGTTACAGGCAGACCTCTGACCCACTGTTGCCAAGTTTGTGTCTGTCTGAACACTTTCTGTTATTTCAATTTATATACAGCAAAGAAACAAACAACAAATAAAGTTTGCCACTTCTCATTTGATCAACTATCTGACAACAAAGTGAATTTCTTTAATACTGCAAAAGTTCACCTGGTGAAGACTAGGAGATATTTTCAGGAAAACAGAATGTTGGTGAAATCCTTGATTATACTACAAGCACACTTAAAAATAATAAAAATGATCCTTTATCCTAAGCATAATTTCTCATCAATTCAAACATGTACGTGTTCATCATTGAATTTTAATGTCAGTATTGTGTAATTCAAATGCCAGCATTTTTCTAACTGGTTCTCAGCTGATAATGTAAAATTATCAACACTGCAATATGAGTTGTGAGTTCAGTGTAGGTCGTACACACAGTGCGGTCTGTCAGGGTTGTTTTTAGGTCCTCTTTAATGAATTCTTAATTACATTATTCAAAAGATCCATTATTCAGCATTCATCTCTCTGTTAAATGCAGCTCTTTACCTAACATGGGAACAAACACTTTTCAGGCTACCAATGGATTCTGAATAAGATTTTTAGCTTCTCAGCAGCACTAAGATTCATTTCTGTATGAAATTTGGAGGGATTGTTGTTAGAGGTGCGTAGCTATGCAATAGCCCACCTGTCTGAGCATCTACTGTGCTCCCAGACTCATCAAGTGCAAGAAAATCCTCAAACAAGGTCAAATGAAAAAAAGTAGAAGGAATGGCATACAAGGTTCCATAATGTGTACAAAAATTTCAGATGAATGTTTGTATGATGTAAAGCTGACCATTTCAGAAGAAGACAGTGAACATCCAAGGAGCTCCTTGTAAACTTCACCCTGTCATCCCTGATCATAAAAAAATAGTGCTACATAGTATCAAGAGAAATTCAGAGATTTCAACAGACTATATATATATATATATATATTTTTTTTTTAACACACTTCCATTGCTTTCAGACTGATGCATAACACTAGAGGTAAGAAACTATCTTAGGCTTTATGTGCCTTTTACTGTCATACCTAAAAATAAGTCATAGTTACTTGTTACTAGTCTACTTGTTAAGCAGTCCCCATATCTCCAAATGATACCCCAGGAAGGTAAGCTGCGATATCCAATAGTTCTGCCTGGGTTCTAGATCTTCCTCTGGTCCTACAGAATATAAGCAACCCTACTGGAGACTACAGATTTGGTGAAAGCAATGTTCCTGTTCTGTTATCATCGAAAGCAACAAATTCAGAATCACTCTCTCTGCCCCGTTTCAAAAAAGAAATGTATCCAGGGCATCTAACAAGACAAGCCTACTTTTGTTTTTCTGGGATAGGGCTGGTTCTGTCTTGATTTTCTAGTGTAAGAATTAGAGCTAAAGACCCTGGTCCCTGCTGTGGTAGGCTTGAGATCTGAGTTCCATCTCTATAAGTGCAAGCCCTATGTCACATTTAGCTGTAGGGAGCTGATGGACTAGATGACGTCACATCCTGGCTTCTAATGTTGAACTGACAAAACCACGAATGAAATATTTGGATGCTCAAGTCCATCTAGCATATCGCTCTTAGAGAAAACATACATGAATCCCTCATGACTCAAGACTCTCTTTGAAGAAAAACAGCACATTGCTCTTCCAGGATTGTTTTTATCATAACTGCCATTGTAGACAAAGTTGTAGCACAAGTTGATTTGGAATTGATGCATGCAGTGAAAACGGTTCCTAGAGGAGAAATTTTAACATCAAACTGTTTCAAACACAGAAAGGTGGCTAATCTTCAGGGGAAAACATATTCTAATGTGACCATACTAACATCAACTGAATATCTTCTTAAAATATCAATGATAAATCTATACATTTTTAAAGTCAAAGTCTACACATTTTTAAAGAACACAGAAAAATTGGCAGTCCATAATAAAATACCAAGATGTATTAAAAAATAGGACATCATAAACTCAGTAGAAGTCAAAAGTAGAGAAGATTTTCTTTCCCATTTTTTACTAAAATCAAAATTTATGACTTGGATGAAGATAACCCAAGTTCAAGATTATTACATCAAGGGAGGGTTCGACCTTAAAATGTATTTCGAACCAGCCAGAAGTGACAGTAAAGGTGTGGCCTTAGGGTGGCTCAGACTCTAATCCCCACCTGAGTGGAAAGAAAAATGCAAGGTTCCAATTGCCTTTTGAATCAGTCTCCACTGTGGGCAGCTCTTGCAAGAAAACCATGCTCACTTTTTTTCAGATATACTGTTTTTGACAGAGAGAGACAGAGAGAGACAGAGAGAAGGGGAGGATCCAGAGCAGTCTCCATAGTTGTACATCATCAGTTTTCAACATGGTTTTGCTCCACACAGGTGGGCGGGGGCTACGCAGGATGGGAACTGGGCTGGGGGCCTCCCGCACAGGAATCACACCTTAGTTCAGCATACGGGTCTGCACAGGACAAGGTCAGGACTCAACCCTTGGGCTCCAGGGCTGCAAAACAAGCACCCAACCCACTGAGCCATCCAGGCTTCCCCTACACTCACTTTTAACTGGCCATGCATTAGTTCGTGAAACACCTGGTGTCTTGCAGCAGGAATTCAATACATTCTAGCTGGGGAAAAAATCCATCATTTAGACTATATATGAACTCTCTGAAGAACCTGTGAGGGCCATTTGGGAGGACTATGTTCCCCACCCCATCCTCACTTACCAAGTGGCACCCACTGACCATCCTGCATGCCAGCTCTTTGGGTTAGAAACCCTCAAGAGTTAAAAGGCTAAGTCTTCCGAGGCGAGAAAAACTAGAGAAAGTGAGAATGAATCCACAGAGCCCACCCATAACAAACACATCTCCATAAGGATGGACACCAGCAGGTAACTTCATAGGGCTTCTGGGTACTCACAGCTCCCTAGTCAGCGACATGAAGACCAGCACACATTCCATTTTCACTGGCAGGGCTGGCGCTGGTTAGGAAATAAGTTACACCGGTAAAAAAGATGTGATCCTCTGGCACGAGAGCCACTTGTCATGGCACAGAAGAAAACAGAGATCGGACTCCCCTCCCAAGGAGAGCCCATCCCCACAGCCTGGCTAGACTGTTTTATGTCTAGCTACCCCCGTTCCAATGCAGGTGGAAAAGAGACCTTAAAATAAATGAAGCAAAGAACTCGCCAAGCTTCCACCCAACGACACAGGCACGTTTATAGAAAATAAAAGGTCTGTTTAGGGGGGGAAATCAAGACTGTTTAAGTTCAGAGTGCTGAGGGGATGAATAACGCTTGGCACGCCGTCTGGCAGTTTACAAGGCCCCACACAATCCTTTTCCATCTGTAGTTGCAAAAATCCGTATTTGTCTCTGCGACTGCCAGCAAAACACGTCCTGGTGAATCTTATGAATAATATTTGAAATCGAAAGAAGCAACAGCCATTTCATTATCTCAGTAGCTTCTTCGGGTGATAAAGGCTGAGGTTACTTAAATTCCCCAAAGCTCTTTCTCTGTTTTCCCTCAGAGCCACTCTAAACATCAACTATTATTTACCAGATGTAACGTATTCCTTTGGAAAATGTTGCTCTATTCTATTTAAACAAGGTCATTTGCAATTCCCTGTGCCATTCCTAGGTGTCTCTTTCCAAGCCCCTTAAAATAAAATTCATGAAATAATAATACAATGTGTTTTTTATGCGACAATTTCATTTATTTTTAACCAATCTATGCTGCACTTTAACCTTTTGATCCGTTCCCTTTTAAGCAGCTGTTAGACAGAGTCACTGAACTGTAGAATATTTTAACTCTCTACACTAACAATGATAAACAGGAAGAAGAAAGAAAGTAAGACTCCTTTGATAAAGGGCATTCCTTCACAGTACGATGAATGTTTTCTTTCCTTCTTAAAAATAATAGTCATTTCCTAATTGTCCCTTTTTAATTTCAATTAAACAATTTTAGCAACTCATATGGAGAAAAGTTGTTTTTTTTCTCTTGGTTTTTTTTTGTTGTTTAGTTTTGTTTTGTTTGCCACTACTAAGCAAGCATTTGAAGGTCTTCTTAATTTGATAATATTGGCCTATAATAGTGCACAGCAAACTAACATCAAAGCCTGCATCCTATTTTTGGTGGCAATTATTCCAAATGAAGGCAGTTCAAAATCATTTCCAATGCGCTCAAGATGTTTAATTAAGCGATTCTCCAGATTGTCCTCCAACCCCAATTCTACTACTCTGAATAGCACGAGTGGTTTTTACAATCCCTGAAAATTTCTGCTATTTACTCTAAAATGTTTATGAAATCTTAAGGTTAGGAGTGAGAGGGTCCCACAATCACTAACGTGCTACAGAAGATACACACTAGAGGCCATCCTGAAAGTTTAAACATAGAATTCCTGATAACTAGAAAAGCAATCGCTCAAAACCACCTAACCTTCTCAGCTGGCTAAAAGAGTATAATCCTCTCAGTTATTAGAAGACCTTTGAAGTGAAACACAGACACTCAGCCCTACTGCCTGTTTTTAAAATTCTCCTTGACGATAGACTAAATCACAGGGCGGTGCAGGCTCAGTGCATCTGCGTGGTGAGCAGCAAATTACTTCGCTTGAACTTTGCTCCAGTCAGGACGTTTTAGGGCTTATAAATCTTGAATCCATCTAAGTTCACCTTAAATTAGCCTTGCAAAAACACACTCCAAACCCCACTTGTCAACCTGGTGGCTTTCGGCCAGATGCCACTCAACAGCTGAAAACACTGATTAATTGTCATCTTCTCTGTCTCTTTCTTCTTTGTCTTAAACACAAATTTTTAAAGGGGGGGGGGGAATATATAAGCTAATATTATGTTGAGAACAACTACAGCCAAAGAATGGTCCTGTTAGGAGGTGTATTTTGTATTTAAAATAAACATAATAAAAATGAAGGTAGGCAGCCTAGCTGTGTATACTGAATATGCCTCCCTACTGCAGAAGAAATCTAGGGCTGGGCCAGGGGCTTGGCTCAGCCAAGATACAACAGATTTTTCAATTTTCCAGCAAATAGAAACAAAATACTAGTTTCAGAAGGTGTACTCGACAAACACTTCCCAATGTGTTTCTGATTTGTGGTCAGAATGTTTTTACTTCTGGTGCCTTGCACTTTTCAGACATTTATTTCCTAAAAGAAAGATTCCTTTCTATAAACCTCAACTGTCTGTTTTTCAAAGCAATTTAAAATCAAACACACACATAAAATTCTTAACATATGGAAACCTTCATACAGGGCCTTACGTATTCAGAGTTAAAATTGTTTTATAAACTGTAACGCTTTGCAGATGAAAATACAGAAAGGATGACTGTTTTTAGCACTAATGCTTTCTGACAGCGTTAAACCTTGTTTTAGTAATTGACATCAAAATGTTTGGTGGTTTTAAATGGACCATTAATAAAAATGGCATGTTTTAAGTTTTTTAGAAATTGTGCTTAATACTGTGAAGTGGGATAAAATTGCAAATGTAATACAGTGTTCTTATTATTTTTTAAAAATGCTTATAACAAAACAACCCTCATTCTCCCCCTGTGTCTCTAAAGAAATTTCTGGAACTCAAAGGGAGAAAACATTTCCTCCTTACCCACTCGCAGAATTTCTACAAAAATGGCCCTTTTACTAGTCACCAGGTTGGAAAAAGACAATACAAAACAAAAACACAAAATGGGCATCCTCTGCCATGAGGATTCTAGGAGGCTGCTGAATCCAACTGGGTCTCATAGAACCACAAAAATGTAACCAAAGGTTTCTACCATGAACTAACTGCTAAGTACGTTATCAGAAGATGTGGATTTAATACCGTCTGTCAGAAATCACGTTGCATCCAGGAAACTACTCAAACTTCTCTGAACCTCAACTTACTTATTTGCAACATGAGAGTAACAATATTTACTCTTAAAGTAGAGAGTATTTTAACAAGCTTATAAAACTTTGTATTAAAAAAAAAAAATCTTTGAAGGTGCTAAGGTCTGAGACGATCGAATAGGTAAATGCTATGTTTGCTGCCTTCCAGGATCACATCAAAATTGCCAATAAATTAGAGAACAATCAACCTCAAGAATCATCTGAAGACTAGATGAACAGAACCCCTATAACTAAGGATATAAAGAAGAGGCTACACCAAGATTGGTAGGAGGGGCAGAGACACAAAATGGGCTGACCCCAAACCTACAGGTAGCGTTTAAACACCAGAATGGACACCTAGGTGACAGAGGACCCCGAAAAGGGCAGGGTCCTCTTCACCCAGGGGTTCCCAGGGGTTCTGTGTTGGGAAAAGTAGTTCCCACAACATTTGGCAGTGAAAATCAGTGAGGACTTTATCTGTCCATCCCAGTGAGATGAAAGGTGACTGGAAACACAGTCGCCCTTTCAGAAGGGCCTACAAACAGACTACCTTACTTGCAAACTCTCACCAGGACTCCAGCAAGAGAGGCCCCAGAGACATATGGAGAAAAACTGAGCTGGGTGGCTTCAGGGTGAAGGTTAGAGAGAGAGTAGCCATTGTCGTTGTATGGAGCCTGATACACGTGTAGCCTACAGGAGAGCACCATCTTTTCCACATTGAACCTTCCCCCAAAGGGCCAAATCTGAGAACGCACTGGTCTGGTGCAGCCCGCACATGCACCACCTTGGTGACGCCTGGGTTCCCGCCCCCATCACCTGAACACCCTCAGCTGCTGAGCAGCTGACCTCGTGTCACAAGCTGCGGAAGCCTTTTATGGCAGCAGTGGTTGAGCCGTGGCAGAAAGGCAACACAGCTTCCCGTGAAGCCCCGGAGGGTCTGTGGGCCGGAGGTGAGCGGGGACCGGCTGTGGTATTCTCAGGGCATGCTGCTACATGGTCACGGGCCTGGCACTGGAGTAAGAACTAAATGTGCATTGACTCTGTAAAAACCAACAACCATGCCCTGTGAACTCCCTGGGCCCCCACTCTGCCCAGCAAGGGCTGCATGGCCTGGTGTGCTCTCAACACTGAATCAACCAGCATGGGCACTGAAAGATTCTTTCAAAGGCTGAATTTTATGAGCAGCCACCCGGTGGCAATAGGCCCAGTGGGCCCTGAGATTTCTAAGCTGCTCCAGGCCTAAGGCTGGCAGCATCCGGCCTTGGTCCACAGTGAGGCCACCCCCACATGCCTCCAGGTCCAGCACAGGCAGCACCAACCAATTACAGCTTTGGGGCTCCTACGAGGTAGCTCCCGGCTGCTCAAGGGCAAGGCGGAAATTGTCCTGCCTGGGAGTTCGTCCTGAGAGATACCACAGACAACACACACCAGAGGCCAGCTTCTGACCACACCAGAGCAATAGCTGGTTAGCCCAATAAGAGGCACACCAAAGGGTGGTCTCAATGGGCATGAGAGCCCACTGGGGTGAATCCCCTTCTGAGGGGTCAGCCCCCACACTATGGGCATAGTCAGTCCTTATAGTCAACCAACCTGGGAGTCAGTCCCACCCACTGATGTTCCAAAACAATCAAGGCTCAACTACAACAGAACACAAACAACACACTCAAGGGACACTCCTGGAACACACACACAGGAAATCAGGGAGATTGTACTATTGGATCACACAGGACACCTACCACATAAGGCTACCCTGCAACAACTGAGAGACATAGAAAATCTATCTCAGACATAGAAGTAAACACAGAGAAGCAGCTAGAATGAGGAAACAAAGAAACATCTCCCAAATAAAAGAACAGAAGAAACCTTCAGAAAAAGAAATAAATGACATGGAGGCAACCAACCGACCAAACACAGAGTTTAAAGCGCTGGTTATGAGAATATTAAGGAATTTAGTGGGAACTTCAACAAAGACATTGTAAGTATAAAGGACAAAGAAACCATAAATAAAAAACAGTCAGAAATAAAGAATACAGTCACTGAAACGAAGACTACATTATCGGGAACCAACAGCAGGTTATATGAAGTAGAGGACTGAACCAGGGATTTAGAAGACAAGGTAACAGAAAATACCCAATATGGATAACAAAAAGAAATTTTAAAAAATTAATATAGTTTAAAGGATTTGTGAGACAACATCACACATTAAAAAATTTGCATAAAAAAATAAATTTAACCAAGGAAGTAAAAGTCCTATACTCAAAAAATTCTAAGACATTAAAGAGAGAAATGAAAGACGATACAAATACATGGAAACATATGCCATGCTTATGAATAGGAAGTATTAATATAGTTAAAATGTTCATACTACCCAACACAATCTATATATTCAATGCAATCCTTATCAAAATACCAATTACATTTTCCACAGAATTCTTTAGAACAAATAATCTGAAAGTGTATATGGAACCATTAAAGACCCCAAATATCCATGACAGTCCTAAGAAAGAAGAACAAAGCTGGAGGTATTATGATACCAGATATCAAATTATACTATTAGACCATAGGAATCTAAACAGCATGGTATTGGCATAAAAACAGACACATAGATCAATGAAACAGAATAGAACCATGGTCATTTAATCAATGACAAAAGAAGCAAGAATATACATTGGGTTAAAGATAGTCTATTAAATAAATGGTGCTATTAAAATGACAGGTACATGCAAAAGAAATGAAACTGTGCCATCTTCTTACTCCATATATAAGAATAAACTCAAAATGGATTAAAGACTTCAACATAAGACCCTAAACCATAAAATCCCTAGACAAAAATTTGTTTGGAAGAGAACTCTCAGACATTACCCTTAGTAGATGGGATGAAAACAACAAAGAAATTTTACTTTAGAAATGGGTAGAACAGGTAGGTAGTTCTCCAGGAGGCAGGGGAGAGAAGTAAAAAGAGAAACACATGTGGATTTAAAGTATGAAAAATAAAGGAGTATTAGCGTTTGAATTCTGACTATGATAACTCTGTAAGATGGGGAAACAAGTATCGAGGCTTTGGAAGCTACAATGCTTAAATACATGCTTGAAAAGACTGTAAATAACATATGAATGTGGACATGACTAACTAACAAATGAAAGCAATTCAATGTCATAGCCAGGCTCCATCTTCGAACTAGGGATAAACATACCAGAGGCTCAATTCTTGCCTTAAAGGAAACACAGTCTTAATCAACTGTAAGCCAGGCCTCAGGAAAATGTGTAAGACCAAACAAAAATATTTTGTTTTTAATATACCTTTTGTCATGTGCTTCTCCAAACAATATGTAAAAGCCTCACGGTGGTCTGTATTATTATTATTATTTTAACTTTCCATCATCTATTCTCCTTCTACTAAGAGTATTAGAGATGTCCTTTGAGATGCGAACTCTGCCCATTTTCCAAGCATGTGGTTCAAGTCCGGCTCTGCTATTGGGTCAGGGTAAAAGAGTAAAACATAGGCTGGCCAATCAGAGAACGTGTAACAGACTATAATAGTTTTCAACTACACCACCTCCTTCCTACCCTCAACGCCCACAGGTAGAGTGTATGTTTTCTATGCCTTTCGCAGTAGTACTTGAGCTGTTGCCCTGTAGCTGAAACACAGTGGAGTTGAAAGAAATTACACTCTAGAGCTGCACGTCTGAGCCACCAGAAAAAAATGATTCCATTTGTAGTGACAGAAATGTCAGTAAGTGAAGGGCATTGGGGAAGAATGATGAATTCCATTTCAGATAATGAGATTTAATTTAAAATAATACTTACTTCTTTTTGATTATAAAATGAATGCCTGGTTTGGTAGATAATTTTGAGTATAGGAAAAAAATGGAAGGAGAGTGTTTAAAATAACCCTGCTAACATTTTAATATATATCCTTCCAAGCTTTTCCCCCTCTTACACATAAATATATAAAACCAAAATGGATTATATTTTATACATATTCTTTGATTCTGATATTTTCATTAACATTATAAGTATTCCAACGTAAAAAAAAACAACCCTCGATAATAGATTTATAATGTCTACATAATACATATATTTTAAACTTCATATAACTCTTCATTTATTGGCAGCTTTCTTAACTATTTTTACAAATTATGAATATAACTGTAATGAGAATACTTGTATGAGAACCTGTATACACTGCTAATAGTTTCTTAGGGTAGAAGTCTAGAAATAGAATAATCAGGTTATTGGGACACACAAGTAACTTTCAGACCGTATACAGATGCAGTTATTTCTCCAGGTCTTTCAGGTAAAGTGTGCACTGTAAGATAAGTATGCAACTCGTTCTCTCACCCAAAATATTTTCATAATATTGACAGATCTATGAGGGGGGACCCTAACAAACTGGAATGTATTTATTAAACAATGTGTATTTATTCTTATATGTTTAAACTTTAGTCATCTTCACACTACTCTCTGTTTGATGCAATTCACCTACGGGGATGCTTTTTCCACTGCTCAGAACCGTTTTTGAACTCATGGACTTTAATTGCTTTTACTGCTTTTGCCAGCTATAGTGTTGATCCTACGGTCAGCGGGGACACATAGGTTATGAGTTTTGTGTTTTTGAATTGTCATTTGATTTTTATATTGTTTATTGGTGGGAATATAGTTAATGATGTAGAGTATGTTAGTCATATGTAGAAGTATATGTTGAGTAGGGCTGTTATAGATATTAGTGTGGGTAGAATAATGCTGTTATTTTTTGTCAGCTCTTGAATGACTATTCGTGTAGGCAGGAATCTTGTTAGTGGGGGGAGTCATCCCAGGGATAGTATGATGGCTAGAATAGAGGAAGTAACAATAGGTATAATGACAGTGTTGTTGTTGTTGAGATGTACATAAATAGTATAAAAATGGTGGCTGTTATTAGAATGTGAACCACTAAGCTGAGTAATGTTATAATTGAGTTATATGTTAGGATGCCAGTTATTCATCCAATGTGGGCGATTGAGTAGGCTAGGATTTTTTGTAATTGGATTTCACCTCTTCCACAGGGGCAAAATGTTTCCCTTTGAGGATTTTTTTCATCCAGGGAAACAAAGAAAAAGTCGCTGGGGACAAGATCTGGTGAATAGGGAGGGTGGGGGCACCGGGTCATGCCGGTTTTTTTAATCAGAAACTGTTGAACACTCAGCGTGGTGTGGGCAGGTGCACTGTCATGTTGCATGTTGTTCGTGTAAGTCACCCATCATGAAATAGGCAAACACGTTGAGAGTCTCAACAAAAATTTCACTGAAACTGGATGCAGCCTCTTACAACCGCATCAGCTGGTCCACAGATGCAGATGGGTTCCTACAACACTCACCTAGTGGGAAAAGCCTGTGCTACAAGGGGCCTGCCCTGCAGAAGATGATACACACATTGTGTGTATTAAACTATTAAGGAAAATTGGGAAACCCCATTAAATAACCTATAACAAAAACAGTATAATGGTTAGCTTTCTGTCAGGAGACACAAGAAGCAGAAAATCAACCCAGCAAGTTTTCTTTCTGGACTAGGTGGTCATTGTAAGCAGAAGGCCAGCACAGTGGGGTTTTGTATCAAGAAAGCAAACAGAGAAACATTACTCCACATATGTAGGGAAAACGCAGCCAGAAAACAAGGGCACGGCTTTGGAGACAAAGAGTAACTTTTCTCTCAGAAAAAAATAAATGTACTCTGAAATATTCTTGGGCAATTCTCAAGAAGATATTATATCCATGAAACTATAGCATGTAGTTATACAAAAAAGAACCTGAGGTTTGTGAAGACTAGAGATTTTATAACACAGAACTACAACATGCTCAATTGCAAAATACAATGGAAGATTGAACCTCATGTAGAATGAAGTAGAAAAATTAAATTAATGGGATTCAAGAACACCCCCAGATAGCAGTTTCAGATGAATAAAGAAGTAAAAATCCAAAAAATAAATATTAGCGTCCCTCATCAGGGGCTGCCCCAGCTCTGGGGTCTAATGGAGCCCAGCCTATCACCCAGTGTGTCCCAGGCCTGTGCAAGGCATGGCCTGGGTGTGACCTGGGCCCCTCTCAAGGCCAAGGTCAGCTTCCAGTTTCCAGCTTAGGGCTGCAATGCTTCAATCTACAGTAGCTGTCTAGGAAGACCAGTGCACAAGTTTGGAGACTGCAGTATGTTAAGAAGCTCAAATTTGCCTCCTTGGAACTCCCCCTCAGATCTAGGCAGTTCGTTGTGGTCACAGAGATGAATGAGATTGCAGCATTAAACTCTCTGACTTAAGGCTCCATGGACAGCAAGCAATCAACTGAGTATATCCACTGAATTGTGCGTTCCTGGGAGATTAGTATCAGGGGACTGGAAGTGGGATATGACCCTGGACAGTGACAGTTTCCAGGCACGTGGGCTGGTAGCTTTGCAGAAACTTGTGAGGTACACTGAGGTCCTGAAGACCATTTTTCCCCTTCAGTGGGGAAAGAAAGAGGAAGGAAGTTAGGAAGTTTGGAAGAAGTTAAGGGAGGAAGGAAGAAAATAAGAAAGGAAGGAAGAAAGGGAGAGAGGGAGAGAGTAAGGGAGGAGCAATATTAGAGTCATAGAGAACAGATCAAGAAGATACAATATTCATATAATGGGAATCTTGAAATAAATAAATTAACCAAACAGACTCTTAGGACCAAGGATACTAACTGGAAATTATGAAAATCTTTAACAAACGTGGTGTGATTCTGGATTCT
>PVKE010038557.1:0-15394 GCA_004027555.1 Craseonycteris thonglongyai
TACTGGTTATCTTATATGTGGTAAAATCTTAATTCAAACCCTTAATTACCTGACTCCAAAGAGCCAATTCTGCTACACTGTTTCCAGTGGATCCTGATCTAGGTCCATGTAGTTGGTGGACATAATCATCAAAATCTTTTTCTGGTCTGGTCCCTTTCTAACTTTTTCCCTATAAAATACAGGAAGGATAATCTAAAATACAAATCTAAGTATGTTACTCCTATCGACCTTCTCTCTCTCACTCTGCCTCTCTCTCATCTTCTCTCAAACAATAAACTTAATCTTTATCAAAAATCCTACTAGTCATTTAACTAATTTTTGCCCACTTTCCCACTAGTTTGGCCAATCAATGGGTCATTCTTTTTTTTTTTTTTTTAATGTGCTGATTACATTGATTTGTGTATGTTGAACCATTCATTCTTTTTTAATGCTCATCTTAGGACAGTGGAAGTTCTTTCAAGTTAGTGCCTATGTACTTTGGTTGAGAGGACATTGATCATACAGCTAATTTTTTTTGGTACAGCTGGTCATTCTGACTCATTACACATTTCCTGAAGTTGTCCATTTCTCCAAGGAGCCTTGATAACTTTTAGTAGGGAATGATATTCAGACACCAAAACTCTGAGCACTAATGTTTTTATGGCTACTCTGGGGCCCAAGAAGGTGCTGAAGTTATTTACATGCTTTTTAAAAGTCAGTAAAATCTCAGAAGTATTTCAAGACTTCCCTTCACATTAATTATCCAAGTTGCTTCAAGCCAACATGAAGCTCACTTGGTGACACCTCCCCCTAGTGGTCCACTGTTGCTCTGGGCTCACCAGTCTCCTGTTGCAGACAGTTGGGGAAGTTTCCTAATCCTCACCATAAATTTTAGGATAAGAGAATGGATACCTAAACATATGCCTCAGTGGCGTGTGGTTCAAGGTGGAAATCAATGTACAATGGTAATTAGAGATAACAGATATGCTTGATGAATGAGAGTCTCCAACTAGAGGCCCCGAGAGAAAAAATTCTAATGAAAAAGCTTTTGTTCTTGGCAGTGTGATTAGGTACTGTGATAGAGGTACAAATTGCTGAGGACTAGCAGAAAAGAGATCTGTTGTTATGGGGTTAAAGTATATGAGTATAAGTTTCATCTTATTTCAGTGTATCAGCAGGAAGATTGGGGGGGTGTAAAAAAAATGAAGTATGTTAATAGAATAAAACAAACTCAAATGATCTACTTCAAAATGTACAGGGGCACTATGCCCAATCTCACATAATAATTCGTGCCATAAGTCCACTCATTTGTTCAACAAATATCTGTTAAACATAGCTTCAGGTGTACAACATAATGGTAATGATTGGATATTTGTATATATTGTGAAATGATCACCACAATCAGTTTATGTAACATGCATTATTATATATAGTTACACATTTATTTTACCTTGTGATAACTTTTAATTAAGATCCACTACTCTCTTAGATCATGTTTAAAGCACCGGAGATACAGTGGTTTAAAAAAGCAAAAACAAACAAAATAACATAAAAAAAACTAGAAAGGGGAAGTTGGGATGGCTCAGCGGGTTAAGCGCTAGCTTTGCAGCCCCTAAGACTGAGGATCAAATCCTGGCTCCAGCCGAGGCGGACCCAGGGGTGTGCCCCCAGTTCAGTTCTTGCCGGGGCCTATGCAGTAGGTTCCCGGCCCAGTTCCTGCCCTGTGCAGCCCCGCGCCCACCTGTGAAGTGAAACTATATGGAAAACTAATGCTGTCAACTATGAAGACCACTCTGGGCCCTCCCCCTTCTCTCTGTCTCTCTCTCTCTGTTTGTCTCTCTCTCTCTGTCAAAAAAACAATAAAAATAAATCTTAAAAAAAATAACCTAGAAAAAATTAAAATATGTAAACTGTTGCAATTCTAAGTTTTCACTATGTGTTTATGACTATATTTTACAACATAGTCAATAGGCTGGCCGTATTTCCTTGAGACAAAAATAGGATATTAGGATAACAATAACAGGATGGGGTTATGTAATAAAGTAAGATAACAAAATTTTTATTACATAAACATATTGAGCCAATAATTATTTTTCAATGTCAGAATTCATACAAAAATTTAGGTAAACATGGAGGGGGACTGTATTTCACCATGATTGTACTAAGAATATTTCTCTCATGAACATGAAGTAATCTTATGCAGCAAATTTCTGTCTTTCAACATCTTATCAAAAAATTTTTCACACTCCGGGACATCATTATGTTTTACAATTAACATAGCCCTCATTGTCTCAACACTTAATCTAGATTTTTCCTTTGACCACATACTGTTCATAACAGAAAATATTCTTTTGATAGGTGCTGCACTTTAGGTTTTGGCTGATGAAGAAGTCACAGGAGACTAAAATTAGTCAAGAGATAAATTTAATGGTGTGTTTCAGTAGCGGAAGGTCAGGCAAGTGTACCAGAACCTCTCCGAGTAGAAGAAAAGTTGAGTTTTTTTGTTTTAAGATTTATTTTTATTGTTTTGACAGAGAGGGAGAGAGACAGAGGGAAGGGGGAGGGCCCAGAGCAGTCTCCATAGTTGTTTGTCATCAGTTTTCAACACGGTTTTGTTCCACACAGGTGGGCCAGGGTGGGAACTGGGCTGGGGGTCTCCAGCATAGGAGGCACAATCCCTCCAGCCAAGGGCATATGGGTCCACAAGACCAAGGCATTAGGTCTTCCTGGTATATTAATTCATTGTGTCATATTTTAAAAAATGATTTTATCATCCTTTGATTCTCTTTTTTCTCTATTACTCTCTTTCAATATTTCTTTTCTTAAAATATATTTTATCTGACATCCTCCTAATCTATTTTGAACCCATGACAATCAAATTTTCAATATCATTCCACCAAAAACGGTTCCTGTCAAGATCACTAATGATCTCTATTGCTAAATCCAATAGCAATTCTCAGTGTTTATTTACTAGATTATAAAGAAGAAATCAGCCTTTCCATAATAAAAATAACTCTAAGTCATGTATTAAGATAAAAATTCAATTAACAGAAAAGATGGTTAATGTTTAACTCCTTTGGACAAACATCATAATATCTTTATAGATATTCAATCTTATACTCTTCTTTGTTCTTCTAAATAGTGTTATTCCTTTTGTTTTCAAATGTATATTTGATCTCTCGTCTAATACATGCTATCAGTACCCTTTTCACAAGTATGATATCAGTATACCTTTCCAATAACCTTTTTGGAGTTTGCTACTTTATGTAGTGATAAGGTTCAACTTTTTCTTACCTGCTGAGGATCAAATATCTAATGTTCCATACCAGTGTCATGAAGCCCTTTTTCTCTTACCATTAGGCAAATCTTGGAGTGGGCCTTTAGTATATTCATGTATCTATCAGCGAGCCTATATATTTAATTTAAAAGCCTGAGGTGCCGGTACCTAGGTTTTGTCTGAAAAGCATTTTTGTTTAACCTATACTGTTCTAATAAATGACAATGTTTTATTTCTCATTTGTTTCTGTGGTCTTTTTCCACAGAACATTGGCATTTTCTTCTCTGAGACCAGAGAAGGTGGGGTTCCAAGTCTTGGCCAAGTGTGGTTATGGTGAAAGCCTTGATGTTTTTTGTTTTTGTTTTTTGTTTTGTTTTTTTATTGTTTTTGAGAGAGAGAGAGAGAGTGACGCAGAGACAGAGAGAGAACTGAACTGGGGGAACTCCCCAATTCAGCACATGGGTCCGCAAGGGCCAGGGCCTGGCCGGGGCCGGGATTCGATCCTGGGTCCCTGGCGCTACAAAGTGAGCTCTTAACCCACTGAGCCATCCCAGCTTCCCCACTTTAAAAAAATAATTTTTTTTTATTGTTTTTTGATGTTTTATTTCCTTCAGATGTTAAGGAAACTCCACATTTGAGCAGTTTCAGAAATGTACGGTATTGTTTTCAAGTAGGGATCATAAACTGACCCATTATGTCTGATTACCTCTCTGTATGTCTAGCTTCTTTGATACTGTTTCTTATTTGGACCCTAGAAAAATTTGATCCACTCTTTTTGGGCCTAAGATAAATCCACTTTGCATTAGTAGTGTTCACTTTAAGGGTCAAGATAAGAGCCTACTCCCACCACGCAGTTAATTTTATTTTATTTTTTTATTTTGTTTTTTAAATATATTTTAATTCATTTATTTATTTTTGACAGAGAGAGAGAGAGATACAGAGACAGAGACAGAGAGAGAACTGAACTGGGGGAGCTCCCAGCTCAGCATATGGTTCTGCACGGGTCAGGCCGGGATTCGATCCTCGGTCCCCAGCGCTGCAAAGTGAGCGCTTAACCCACTGAGCCATCCCGGCTTCCCCGGAAGTTCATTTTCAATTATATTTTCCTTTCTGCATAACTTGGAATTGGTATATATATCATCAGAAAACACACACACACACACACAAATTAGTGGGTCTTTTGTCTTTTTTTCCCTTGATTTCTCGGTTTCAACTTTCTCATTTTATGGGGTAAAATTCCTGACAGGTATGCAACTACTTTTCTTGTACCGCCCTCAGGCTCTGACCAGCAGGATGAAAACGGTGGCACCAATCAGAGATTTAATAACTTAGCAGCAAAACCTTCTTTGGGAGCCACTGGACCCCTTTAATTATGCATAGACTGTGATCTGCAGGTTGCTGGTTCGTGAGGCACAACCCATAGGCAATCATCACAGAACCCAAGCCTCCTGATCGTGGACAAGACCGGGAGGCAGGCAGGTGCCGGCGGGGCAGGTGCCGGCGGGGCAGGTGCCGGCGGGGCAGGTGCCGGCGGGGCAGGTGCCGGCGGGGCAGGTGCCGGCGGCCGCGCACGCCGGGAACGCAGCCCGGCTTCCGCAGGCTGCGCGGTCTCGCCCCGGGCCAGGCGCCGCCTCCCGCGGCGGCCCGCGCCGCCCGGGGCCCTGGCTGGTGCCGCGCGCCTGGCACGCCGGGCGCTCTGCGCTCTCCCGCGGCCGTGCCGCGTCCGGGGCGGTGACACCGCGGGGAGCGGAACGCCAGGCGAGACTCGCACCTTCAGCGGCGCCGCGGCTACCACCATGGCCCGGATCAAGGACACGGATTTGTTGCGAGGGGATTCGTTGCGGCCACTTTTTGGAAATCGACACCCCAGAGGTTCTCCGTCGTGATGGGGCCAGAACGCAGGGCCACGGCCTGGTCCCCAACATCAGCGCGCAGCCCTGCGGCGCCAGGCTGAGGCAGCCCCTCTGCCCGTCCCTTGTCTAACCTGCCTCGCCCGGGGCCGGGGCCGGGGCCGGGGCCAGCTTCAGCCGAAGCCAGAGCCACCCTGTTGGAAGTTGGGCCAGATTTCCGCAGTAAACACGTTTGGTTCAAAATAAAGGAGAAGAAATAGTGACCCATCTCAACTTGAATTTTAAGTCCAGGTGGCTTTGAGAGATGTGGAAGGAGGAGTGCTCACAACCAGGGTCCACTTCAGCCAGCTATCTAACAATTGTGCCAGTTATCAGTGTATTGCTTCTCAGTTCCAAATCCGCTCCATCAGTACCTGCTTGGTGGTAATGGATGGAATGCCTTTAAGTCATGTAAGAATGTGAAGCACAGTACAGTTTTCTCAGGGGATGGTGCTGGATGTTGTGGGAGGTAGGCCATTTCTCCTGCTGCTTCCAGTGGCCACACCGTACACAGGTCAGCAAGAGGACAGGACATCTGGTGGTGCCCTGCACCCGGAATGCACGCTCCCTCAGCCACCTCACAGCCCCAGCCCAGGTCTGGCCATCACTTTTCATAATGCCCAGGCCTCCCACCCATGTTGGTGCCCTGACTCCCTCTGAACACTCATGAATCTGCCACCAGTTGTGACTCACCCGAAGAGATGTTTCCTGCTTGCCTGGAGAATGCTCACCAACTCTCTGGCTCATGCAGTCTGGCAAACTTCCCTGCTGCCTCCTGCAGCATTCCCCAACCTCTTTGGCACCAGGGACGTTTCGTGGAAGACAATTTTCCCATGGACAGGGTGGGGGTGGATGGGCAGAAGATAGTTTCGGGATGATTCATGCACATTACATTTATTGTGCACTTTATTTCCATTATTATTATTACATTGTAATTTATATAAGGAAATAATTATATAATCACCGCCTCAGCTCCATTTCAGATCATCGGGCATTAGATTCTCATAAAGAGCGGGCAACCTAGCCCCCTCGCATGTGCAGTTCACAACAGGAGTCACACTCCTGGGAGAATCTAATGCCCCTGCTGATCTGACAGGAGATGGAGCTCAGGAGGTAATGAGAGAATTAACAGCTGTAAATATAGGTGAAGCTTTGCTCTGATAGCCTGCTGCTCACCTCCTGCTGTTTGGCCTGGTTCCTAACAGGCCACACACCGGTGGCTTGGGGGTTGGGGAACCCTGATCTAGTAGACTGCAACTGTGCCTTCTCTAATAAGATTTGAACCTCAGCACTGGGGAGGTGTCCTTCCTTCCAAGTTTGTTCTCCCTTGGATACTTTCCTCAATTCTAGGATGCCAGACCGAGTTCTCTTAAATACCTTATATTTTACATACTTTTAGTATAGCTTGATACTTTTTTTTTTTTTTTTGAGAAATTGGGAGAAGGGGGAAGGCCCAGAGCAATCTCCATAGTTGTACAGTAGTTATGACATAGTTTCATTCCACACAAGTGGACGTGGGGCCACACAGGGTGGGAACCAAACCAGGGGCCTCCCTCATGGGTAGTGAGAACCTCCACCACCACAGTTCAGCATATGGGTTTGCAATGGCTGGCCCGGGTCAGGATTCAATTCCCGGACCTCACGGTTGTTGAGCTATCCCAGCACCCCAGCTTGATATTAAATGTTCTGTTTAGATTAATGGGTGATTTGTTTTCAGATAGGAGGCAGACAGATAGACTTAACAATTATGTGTAAGGCAATACTCTAGGCATGAACAAGACAGACAAGGTACTTCCTTTTATGGAACTTATATTCTACAGAGGTTAACTAAGACCTAACTAGCAAGATAGACTCAGCCATGCAAAATTTTGAGGCAGAATATTCCAAGCACAAGTGCATCGGTATAAAGAACCTAAGTGATAATGAACTTGTATATGAGAACTAGAAAGACCATTGGGGCTGGACTTTTAGTGAGCAAGGAATACAGCAAGAGATGAAGTTGAAGCAACAAACTTTCTAGGTGGGGTAAGCATAACTTCTTGTCAGTTTTGAGAATGAAAGCAGTATACTAAATTACACCAGGGTATTAACCGTAAAATGGGTGTTATGGTCACCCAGTTTATAGGCCTGAATACTATTTTAAGTGACAAGATGCAATTGGAAGGCTTTAAGGAGGGAGTGACATGATCTGATTTTTTTTTTTATATCTTTTTATATTTATAGAGTAATTATTTTATCTTCAGTGCATATTTTTATTTTACTTTTGACAGATAGACAGAGACAGCCAGAGAACCGAACTGTGGGAACTCCCCCAGTTCAGCATGTGGGTCCGCCTGGGCCGGAGCCGGGATTCGATCCTTGGTCCTCGGGGCCTCAAAGCGAGCGCTCAACCCGCTGAGCCGTCCCGGCTTTCCCATGATCTGATTTTTAAAAGGTCTGGTTACCTGAAAAATGAATTATAAGGAAACAAAAGTGGAGGGGAGTGGAGGCAACCCATTATGGAGAAGTGTCCTCATTGAGGCTTTTGAGAATGAGGTGGTTGATTTTCTCATTCCTTCTAACATATGGAGAACCAGTGTAAGGATTATATTAGGAGTAAGGAAGGGTGTATGAAGCTCATCACTAGGTTGATCGCAAAAAGTAGCCAATTATATGTGAGTGGAAGTAAAGGGGAGTGACAGAACTACATAAATGAAGGTATGGAGGTGTTAATCTTACATACGTGAAAGGTAAGAAATGGTAAATCAAATTGCAAAGAGGTTGTGTGATCCACTGGTGGCTTAAATTTTTTTTGTAGTTGATTGGAAACTACTGAAAGATTTTAAGTAGAATAGTGATATATATGTCATATGGATGGCTTGACATCAGTGTAGAATAAATTTGAGATATCCAAGACTGGAGGAGAAACAAAGTAGGAAAAAGCATATAGAAAAACAGAAAATCACTGGGGAAAGAAATATAATTTATTAAGTGCAGAGGAAGGCATTAAGTAATTTTCATTTCATCTGAATAATATAACAGTATTGCTCTTCTAAGATTCCTTGGGGATGCTGGGATGGCTCAGCAGGTTAAGTGCTCACTTTGTGCTCGTGGGTCCAGAGATTGAGACCTGGTTCCTGGCCTATGTGGAACCATATGTTGAACTGGGGCATGCTTCCCTTGTGGGAGGCCCCGTTTGGTTCTTACCCAGGACATGCTACCCATGCAAGCCCCTGGCCTGGTTCCCACCCTGCAAGGCCCCATATCTACCTGAGTGGAATGAAACTGTTGAAAAATGATGTGCGGCTATGGGGACTGTTCTGGGCTCTTCCCTGTCTAATAAAAATATTCAAAAAAAAAAAAAAAAAAAGTGTGTGTGTATGGGGTGGGAGCAGGGATGGCTCAGTGGGTTAAGCTCACTTTGCAGCCCTGGGGACCATGGATCAAATCCTGCCCTGGCCTGTGCAAACCCATATGCTGAACTGGGGAGTGCCCCCAGTTCAGTTCTCACCGGGGTGAGACCCTGGCCCAGTTCCTGCCCTGTGCCGCCCCGAGCCCACCTGTGGAATGAAACTATGTGGAAAAACCAATGATGTGCAACTATGGAGACTGTTCTGGACCTTCCCCCTTCTCTGTATCTCTCTGTCAAAAACAAAAACAAAAAAAATTCAAGGTTACAACAGGTACTGTGTGGCCAAACCAGGATTTAAAGTGAATTTGCGGAATGCCAGGATAGCTCAGCAGTTGAGCACTTGCTTTTCAATCACGAAGTAGTGTTTGATTCCGGTCCCAGTCCATGCAAACTTCATATGCTGGACTGCGGTACAACTGGGAACCTCCAAGATGGCAGCAAAGGTTCTTCCCTCCCATGTGGGAGGTCCCTGGCCCCACCCATGTAGCCCCACATCCACCTGTATGGAATGAAACTATGTCACAACTAATAATGTACAACTATAGAGACTGCTCTGACACCCTCTCCTTCACCTTCTCTCAAACAATAAATCTTTTTTAAAAATTAAGTGAATTTTGTTTTTAAGAGCAAGGACAAAAAAAACCCCCACAAGAAAACAAACCTGTGCTGTCACATGTACATTCAGAATTTTTATTTCAAAACAAAGAACCACAGTAACATTAATAGAAAATCTATTTGTAAATATTCACCATCTGGTCACTGAGAAACGGGAAAACTTCCACACTGCATTACTGCCAACCCACAGTTTTTGAGGCGCCAGAAGTGGAGATGCAGAGGAAAGTCACCTGTCCCAGCAAAGCCCCATGCCATAGCTCTGTGAGTTTTTATCTAAAGGCTCAACCACAAAAGGGAATGGTAAGAACTGAGAACTAAAATACTGTCATAGGCAAGGGTGTGGCTAAAGGGCTGAAAGGTATAAGCACCAAGGAGGGAAATGGAGATCAAGCAACACATGACAAAGGGAAGAAGGGTGTCACTGGGGTCCAATCTCCATGTATAAAAATACTACTGGGAAGCTAGATTACAGGTGTCTATGACCTGTGCCAAATGTAAATACCTCATCTCATCTAACTCTGAAACATTCCAGAGCTACAAGTCTTCAGTGTGTTTATCTCCTTAGAAGAATCCCCCCATCCCGCCCTTTGGCCTCTAGCACTCCCAGGAGGCCTCATCTTGATTTCATTCTTGTTCCTACTCCCATTGACTGAGTCTAGAGTGAGGAGGATTCCTCTACATGTTAAGAAAGCCATAGATGCAAATTCCACCCAGCAGAGGCAGTGTTACTTATATACATAGGGATGAGAGCTTTAACACATACCATCCAAAAGGGGACTGTAGGAAGGTACATAGAAGAAACTTACCAATAAACTATTTCCACCCAGAGAAAAGTGACAATGCATATACATTCATACTTTGAAGTGTGGGCTACAATGCACCCTTTTTCATACTGTTTCAAATGTGGTCTATGGGAAAGATTCAAGTCCCTTAAAAAGGGCAACAGACTTAATACTATAGTAACATGGTAACAATGGTAACTTAACATGGTAAAAGACAAAAACAGGCATGCGCTGACCCTAAAGCAACAACATACTTCAACTAGATAATAATCATTCAGGAAAAAAATCTTCTCCCAGGGATGAGGTGACAAATTCCAAGTTAGCTATAACATTCTCCTCTGAGTTCTTTTAAGCTACAGCTTAAAACAAAATAAAAATCAACATCTAAAATCTCCTAAAGGACAAAATGGAGAAATACCAAACCTTTAAGAAGAACCAATATTTTAGGTTGCTCATCTGAAGAACTTTCCTACCAGATGGGTGGTAGGAGCACTTAAAAAATAATAATAAAGAAAAAAAAAGTGAGTCCACAGGAAGAAGTTGTTTGGTCTAGTGAGGGAAAAAGGGATTGACTTCTAAAAATAGCCTTCCCTTCTCTGGACTCCATCTAAAATTAGAACCCATCAAACCACCACCAACTACAATGCCCACGCTAGTAATGATCCTAGATTTCAAGTAATACTACATACAATCTTAAAAAGAAAAAAAATTCCAAAGAAAACTAGTAGCTTCTTTATACAGGCACATGACTTTACTGAGAAATTGAACTTGAGAGTTTCTGTCTTAAGGACAGAAATTAAGAGGCAACAGGCAAACCTCACACACCACATCATATGCCCGCCAATAACACATCACACTTCTGCCTGAATTCCTTTCTTACTAACCGTAACTCTCCAGTATCAAATTTTCCACCCTATAAACTCTTTAAGCACCTCCCTCTAACCAATTTCCTTATTTTTTTATTATTTGGTAAAATTACTCTACACTTAGAAAAATAAATATTTATGCAATAAAACCGGAAGATAAAATAAATAAAACTCAAGTTAATTGGCTCTGCAGAGCTGTATGGAAGTGAGGAAGATGCGCTTATGTAATCCTTCTCTGCCCTCCACACTCTAATGTATGTCTCTTATTTCCCGGTGAGTCTGAGGTTGGGGGAACTGCACCCTTATCCCTCCTTACTCCCCCATTTGCCCTCACTGAAGTAATATTAGAACTTAATGGAGGAAGAGCTGGCAAAGCTGTCAAATGCCAAGCAGCCAATCCCTCCTGAAATGAAGGTAGGTTCACTTGGTCTCTCCTAAACAGCAGAGAATGTCCAAGAAATGAAATGTTTAAAAAGCCATTGGAGACACAACTAATCCCAGCTTTGGGGTTCCTCTGAGTGCTCATGGAGTGTGGGGATGAGAAAAGAATCAAGTAGCAGCATTCAGAAACAGTCCTGGGGTTACAACCTGATGAGGTCTCTCCCTCATTCGAGGAGAGGTTGCTTTGTCATGTTGGGAGGGAGGTGGGAAGGAGGCATGGCTTAGACATTGGTGTCGGTCTCCTTGGCAGGCTGGATGCTGTTCATCTCCACAATGGGGTCCTTCTCAGCTCTACTGGACTCCTGGGTTTTCCCTTCAAAGGCTCGTGTAATGTCCTCAAAAGTCCTGCCTCGGGTCTCGGGGACTTTGAAGAAGGTGAAGACCAAGAAGATCACAAGGAAGCCAGTGAAGACAATAAAAACATAGGCTCCTAAATAGGACTATGAAAGGATACAAAAAAAGGAGTATTGATATGAAAATCTGGTCACGACAAACTCCAGTTTCCTTCACATTCATATTTGCAATAGACGTCAAGCCATACCCTTCTATATTTAATGAAAGCAGTAAGGTTTATTCAGAGACTTATTTATGATTCCCTTGCTAACTTATCTCTGTAGTTTTGTGTCATTTGTTTTTCTATTCATTAAAGTTAGCTGCTTCCAAATACCTATTATTTTAGGATTTATTATTATTGTTAAAATTTAGGTTTATGAAAGACTCACAAAAACAAAAACTGTGCTCTAGCTGTCCATTGCACACTCCTCCAACAAATCAGCTCCAGGTAATTTTATAGTAGGACCCAATCCATTAACATCTTATGCCTAGTGAGTCTTTAAGATCATGAAGCCATTAATGCTAATTCCAGTGAAGTATTTATTGGTTTGGAATCCTTTGAGGTTTATCACTGTCATCCTGTTTCTACGTAAAACTATGCCTGTATCACCTCAGACTAGAAGACTTTTAAAAATTTCACCCTCTTGCCTCAATCATTTTTGCTATCATTCCTTATTTTTCTGTATCATGGAAAACATCTGGTTTAAAGCCCTTGTGATCTAATCTTTCATGAAGTCAGTAATCATACTGTCAACATGTTGGCTGAAGTGGGACGATTTTAAGATGAGGTAGGTGAGTTTTACTTGAATTTACTTACTGCAGCTGAGGGGAAGAGGAGTCCAACCAAAAAGTTGGAGGTCCAGTTGGAACAACCAGCCACCGCCATCGCAGCTGGGCGGGGACCCTGGCTGAAGAGTTCAGCCACAATAAACCAGGGAATGGGGCCCGGGCCAATTTCAAAGAATGCCACGAAGATCAAGATAGCCACGATACAGACAAAACTCATCCAGCTATAGCTATCCTACAGGAGGAAGGAACAGAGAAAGTTAATATGAAAGACACCATGACCTCGGCACCATCCTAGAGGCAGCTTCCCAGAGGTGAGTACTGACTGATACTGAGAAGTTCCTCTGTCCTGTGGGCCAATGGAGTTATTGGACTTAAGAGACGAAAGCCTTGGGGGTTTTAATCCTAGCTACGTGATCACACATGTATCATTCTGCACTAGATCATTTCATCCATTATAAAATGGGAATAATAACCTCATGATAACTTCACAAATTATCGCTTCTCGGCCTTTTGGCTAAGATCAAGTGTAACTTCACAAATTAAATTACAAAATATATTTTACAAGCTATAAGTTATATAGCTGTAAGAATCATAGCAATTTACTTACCCCTCTCTGGTGATTTACTTTTCTTAAAACTCTGGGCATGCTGCTTCTCCCAAATTTGACTTTATGGATCTCCAACCTCAACTACCCACCTCTGTCAGAGTCAACTGTAACCTCTCCTTACCTGCTCCCCTCCCTTCCCTTCACTCAGAGAGTACTCACCTTTAATGACAAAGAAACAGTCATGAGGATGGAACAAACAGCCATCCCTCCAAGGCCAATCATATGCAGAGTCCGCCTTCCTGCCCTTTCCACCAGAAACAGCTAAAATAAAAATAGTGTAACATAAAACTTCTGCTTCCCCTTCCATGAAAACACCATATGAGCTACCTGAATCTGCCTTACAAACAGCAGGGTACTTATTAGAGTCACACTTCCCCTTCCCCAGTTCAAAGTTTAAAACATCCCATGTTACCCCTTCTATATATAGGGATATATATATATATATATATATATATATATATATACCTCCCTCTTTCCCATCATTCCTTATTTGCTTAAAGAGAGTGAGGACTATTGACACCATCATTCAATATCTCTTTTTCCCCAAGGAGCAATTACACAACAATAAAAGGTTTAAATAAAGATAGGGTGATGGAAGGACAGGCAACCCATCTTTGAACATGCATAGCAAGAATTCTCTCCTTCCTATCCCCATCCCACTGCCCCCAAATGATCAAACCATCTAACTTACAGAAACTACAGTGAAGATGGTATTAACCACACCTGCACCAATGGTAGCGTAGATTGGCTCTGGGACACCAGCATCTTCGAAGATGCCTGTTGAGTAATAGAACACCTGGGAGACAACAAAAGATGCAACTTTCAGTCTCAAAATGTCTTGGTCTTAAGTTTCCTCGTTTGAAAAACCACTATAGAGCATACATACATGCATCCCCAAGATAAAATCATATTTATAAATTAGGCAGGGGAAGCCGGGATGGCTCAGTGGGTTAAGCGCTCACTTTGCAGCGCCAGGAACCGAGGATCGAATCCCGGTACTGGCCCGTGCGGAACCATATGCTGAACTGGGAGCTCCCCAGTTCAGTTCTCTCTCTCTCTCTGTCATAAATAAGTAAATAAATAAAAATATATTAAAAAAAAATAAATTAGGCAAAGTAAGAGATTAATAGCAATAATAATAAAATAGAACAATTATAATAAAAATAAGGGTTACTTAAGCAGAAGCACTGAAATACCAATGCAGTTGATCTGATAACCAAGATACATAGCTGCTGAGTGACTCATGGGCAGGATGTGAAGCTGGACAAAGGGATGATTCATGTCCAGGAAGGACAGAGCAGGAAAGCATGAGATTTCACCATGGTACTCAGAACGGTGCACAATTTAAAACTTTTTTAGTATTTTTGGACTGCAGTTGACCATAGGTAACTGACACTGCAGAAAGTGAAACCATGAATAACTAATAAAGGGGGTCTACAGTATCCCTGGTGTTAGGGATAAGAAAAAGCCAAGGGCCAACTTACTACTTTGAGCGTCAAGTGTTTTATAACCTGCTTTATCACAAATGATTTAATCATTTCAAGATGGATGAGAGACCTTCCAAGCATGAGTCAGTATTTAAAGAGGCAGGATAAGAGTATCTTTCATATCCAAATTTTTATCTGCAAATGGATAGAAGGTAGTAAGAACCTCTTTCCATGCAAAGACTCAAAATCAGGAAGCTAATATTTGCATAGAATACAAGGGCTGGGGAAGCCGGGATGGCTCAGTGGGTTGAGCGCTCACTTTGCAGTGCCGGGGACCGGGGATCGAGTCCCGGCCCCGGCCCGTGCAGAACCATATGCTGAGCTGGGAGCTCCCCCAGTTCAGTTCTCTCTCTGTCTCTGTATCTCTCTCTCTGTCAAAAACAAAAATAAATTAAAAATATATATATTAAAAAAAAAAAAAAAAGAATACAAGGGCTACCTGCCAATTGCTAGCTTCCATTTTGCCCCCAATTTAAATTATCCCCGTTTCTATTCTGGTTGTAAAAAATATAGAGAATGTTAAGGCCACCTCAGTCTGAAGTTGCCAGTGTGTCCAGATCTCTTAATTGATTTCTTAATTGTTCTCCAGGGTTTTACAGAGTTCAGAAAGTAAAGTCTGGAAGAAAAGCTAAAGCACATAAATTCTCAGATCTACTTTGGTTGTATGCCCTACATTATCATTGAAGATATCATATGAGAGAACAATTAAAAGGGACTGGAAATTAAAAAATGAGTAGTCAAAAAAGAGAATGAGGGGAAAGCCGGGACGGCTCAGCGGGTTGAGCGCTCGCTTTGAGGCCATGAGGACCGAGGATCGAATCCCGGCTCCGGCCCAGGCAGGACCCACGTGCTGAACTGCGGAGTTCCCACAGTTCGGTTCTCTAACTGTCTCTGTCTCTGTCTCTCTCTCTATCTGTCAAAAAGTAAAATAGAAATAA
>PVKE010038558.1:0-15395 GCA_004027555.1 Craseonycteris thonglongyai
AAAAAAAAAAAAAAAAAGTAAAAACAATAAAAATAAATCTTTAAAAAAAATGAGAAGTTTTTAAAAAAATATATCTTTTTAAAAAAAGGAAAGGAGGGAAGCCGGGATGGCTCAGTGGGTTAAACTCTCACTTTGCAGTGCCGGGGACCGAGGATCAAGTCCCAGCCCCGGCCCCTGCGGACCCATGTGCTGAACTGGGAGCTCCCCCAGTTCAGTTCTCTCTCTGTCTCTGTATATCTCTCTCGCTCTCTCGCTCTCTCGCTCTCTCTCTCTCTCCCTCTCTCTCTTTCAAAAACAATCAAATAAATCTTTTAAAAAAAAAAAAAGAGTAAAAGATTGAGGCTGGTGTCTACTAAGCCAACATGTTCATCTTGTCCCACCTTGAAAAAAAGTCTTACTATAAAAGTCTGATGCTAATAAACATTTATTATGAGGTCTAGTGTGCGTCAGTATGTATGTGTGTGTGGGGGGGGAGCAGTTCTGTGTCACTTCTACTTGGAAAACACTGAGTTAACGTAAGTTAAACAGGTCATTTTTTTTATATTTATTTATTTATTTATTTTTGACAGAGAGTGAGAGAGAGAGATATACAGAGACAGACAGAGAACTGAACTGGGGGAGCTCCCAGTTCAGCATATGGTTCTGCACAGGCCGGGACCGGGATTCGACCCCCGGTCCCCGGTGCTGCAAAGTGAGCGCTTAACTCACTTAGCCATCCCGGCTTCCCCTAAACAGGTTATTTTTTAAGAAAGATTCCATGGACTCATTTATCTGTCAACACACCTTGGGACACTCCAAGAGAAGGATACTGTATAGCACTTATTTAGCCACACATCATCAGAGTATCTTTTCATAGAGTATTTTTATGGGTTGACAATTTCATGGAACATGCTTTCAGAAACATTTCCTTAAATATTTAAAATATAAAATTAAATTCCCTTAGTGTGAACCTATCCTCACCAAATTTTTGAGAACCTGGTGCCTACATAGCTTTTCTACCCAATAAAAATGTGTACTAGTTCCAAGAAACATATGATTAAAGGGATACATGAGATAGTACAGTTATGCAATGGAGGTTAATATACTGACACTGCGATAGATAAATCTTGTGATTCAGTCAGCAAATGTAAGACCTAACCAGAGAATGGGGGGAGGGGGAGCAGGGGGGAGGGGAGAGAGTAGAGGAGGAGGAGGAGGAGGAGGAAGAAGAAGAAGAAGTCTTCCCAAGTTAGAATTTCTGAATCCTCAAAGGAAAATTGCTGATTAGCACATATTCATCAAGGTAATGCCACTCTATAATGTTTATTAATAGCTGATAAATCAATTTGTGCTGCCAATTCCCCTATCTCACCATGAATATTTTCTTCAAAAAGGTATACTTGTATACAACTACAATGATCAAATACCATATTACAGAACATAATCACACCCAAGGACTCGAATAAATATGTATAGTTCTATATGCCTATGTTAGTCATAATCAGCTATCTTTTTATAGATTTGCTGTATTAATTTCATTTTATCTTCTTGATCACTCAAGTTGTCACTATTGTCAGTGTTTGTTTCTACACCTCTGCCACTCCATCCTACTAATCTGATGCCTTAAATGAATTTCCCAAAAAGTAAATAACTGAGATTATCAAATATAATGGTGAGGTAAATCAGGTTTTACTTCACCTCTGAGTTCTTAATGTATCAAATTTCAATAGTAATGACCAATCTTACTGGGATTACCTACCTTCATGACTCTAAAAAATTATAATCATAAATTCTGCCACTACTACTATAATCTTTAGCCTTATTCCTCATTAAATACAAACTAGGAATTATCTAACACTAGTGAGTAAAAGTATGAGTATTTCCCATCTCAAAGCAGCTCCCTGTAAGATACTTATTAATGACAAAGGGAAAAATAGTAACTCTAGAGTAATGTGAAGACACCACCACCTTAACCAAGCCAACATCACCAGTAATAAAATAAACAGACATCATGTGTCTCCTATGTGGTGCTCATAAGACAATATCATTTCAGTAGTATTCCTGCAAAAAAAGGCAAACCTGAATATAATCACGAGAAAACAAACAAATGCAAAATGAGGGGCACTGTATAAAATAAATGGCCTGTGCTCATAAAAATATGTAAAGATCACAGTTGACACATACACACACACACATACACACAACTAAGAAAATGTTTCAGGGGAAGCCAGGATGGCTCAGTGGGTTGAGCGCTCACTTTGCAGCCCCGGGACCGAGGATCGAATCCCGGCCCCGGCCCGTGCGGACCCATATGCTGAACTGGGGAGTGCCCCCAGTTCAGTTCTCACCAGGGTGAGACCCCGGCCCAGTTCCTGCCCTGTGCAGCCCCGCACCCACCTGTGGAATGAAACTATGTGGAAAAACCAATGATGTACAACTATGGAGACTGTTCTGGACCCTCCCCCTTCTCTCTGTCTCTCTCTCTCTCTCTCTCTCTCTCTGTCAAAAACAATAAAAAGAAAAACAAAAAGAAAATGTTTCAGATGAAGATAAAGTGAAAAAACGTAACAAGTAAATGTAATGTAGGATCCTGAAGCAGAATTTTTTTCTTTTACTGTAATAGACATTAGTGGGAAAACTGATGAAATTTAAATATGATCTGTAGCTCAGATGATTATAATATGTCAATGTTAATATCCTAATTATGATAATGGTACTGTGGTAATTTGAAGCAATTTTATTGTGAGGAAATACAGACATACTTATGAGTAAAGGAACATCAGGTATGCAATTTGCTCTGAAATGTTTCAGGTAAAGAATATATATATAGATACAGATATAGATATAAGTATACAGCAAATATAAATGTTAGTAAAGGGTGCTCAAAACTTCTTTGTAATATTTTACAATTTTGCAATTTTTTCAGATGTACAATTCTGTTCATGTGAAATAATTTCAAAATAAGTTAATAAAAATTAAAGTAATCATTTAGAGGTCTTGTTTTCATAACATATTAAAACAAGATAACTGGCTTAATGAACATTATTTTTTCTTCAACCAGAATCCTGTCATTGTGTTAAACAGAAATAATCAGCAGTAGATAATGTGTTCAATATATTTGCTCTGACTTAAACTTTTAAATGTTTTATTAAGTTAGTTATCTAATAATTCCTAAAATATTTTAAGACTAGGTAACTTGGTAACAGGCAAGTATTCCTCCAAAGAAGCAAGATTCAGGCGAACTAATTACACACGACTTCAAATGAAAAATTAACATTGAGAGCATTTTTAAAAAAATAAAAAACTCCACAGAAAATGTAAAGTCATATCGATGAAATATATGTTAAGTTGGCCATTATAAAGAAGGAGGGTGATGAAAAGTATTCAAAGTTCCTTGAATGGAGGGATATTTGGTTGTAATTTTTGTCAGCTTGTGGGCAGAGGTTCAAAGCCAAAACTGTTCCCAAAATTGAGAGACCCAACATATATACCATAACTAGCATCTGTATGGCACTAAAATCTATAAATCCCTCCATATGCCTAAACTTGTTCTTTGATATTCCATTGTCATTTAAGAGAAGGCATATGAAATAAAAGAGGTATAGTGAGTGAATATTAAGGAATTCTAATATTTAAATGCTATTTTAAGTTATTTATTAATGATGTATTTATTAAATACATCAAGTCTAAATGACAGATATTACAAAGACCTGGTTTTTGAAAGCTATCTTTTGTAATCAGAACTTATTTGATTCAACTCAAAAAAGCAGTAGGGATGTGATTACCTGTTGAAATATGAGGAAATTGTCCCGTTATATAAAACTGAGTTTCAGATGGTATGTGTCATAATAGGTCTCTATCTTTTTAGTTTGTTGTTATTTCTGCCTAAAAGGATAACTGATGCCTTTATTTTTAGTTCTGCTCTTTGGTTTAGAGAGATTCTTTGTCCAAAAAAAATCTAACACATACCTATTAAAATTCTGAAGCTTCACCTCCTGAGAATACAGGATTACAAAATAAAGATCTAAAGTTATTAGATTTTGATCCACAGGACTCAAAGATTAAAAGCATGTTGGGAAATAGGCCCCAATACACCATTCCAATAAACTCACCTTGAAAATAATGGCTATATTCAAGAATGGCAGTGAAAACTGAACCAATTCTATTATAGAGTTTCCCTGTTCAACCCAAAAGAAAAAATCAAATGAGAAAGGATAAAGAAACTGTTATGGGGAAGCTGGGATGGCTCAGCGGGTTAAGCGCTCGCTTTGCAGCCCCGGAGACCAGGGATCGAATCCCGGCTCCGGCCCCGGCCCATGCGGACCCATATGCTGAGCTGAGGTGTGCCCCCCAGTTCAGTTCTTGCCAGGGCCTATGTGGGAGCCCCCGGCCCAGTTCCTGCCCTGTGCAGCCCCGTGCCCACCTGTGGAGTGAAACTATATGGCAAAACTAATGCTGTCAACTATGGAGACTGCTCTGGGCCCTCCCCCTTCTCTCTGTCTCTCTCTGTCTGTCTGTCAAAAACCAATAAAAATAAATCTTTAAAAAAAAAATAAAAAAGAAACTGTTATGGGCTGAACTATATCCTCCATATCTCCCCAAATGCAGGTGTTGAAGTCCTAACCTCTAGTACATCATTATGTGACTGTATCTGGAGATAGGATCTTTAAAGAGACAATTAGATTAAAATGAGGTCATTAGGGTAGGCCTTAGTTCAACATGACTGCCATCCTTAGAAGAGATCAGGACACAGACAGCACAGAAAGACCAGGTGAAAACACAGGAAGTAACCATCCATCTGCAAGCCAAAGACAGAGGCCTCCAGTACAAACCAACCCTGCCAACACCTTAAGTGTAGACTTTCAGCCTCCAGAACTGTGAGAATAAGTATCTATTGTGTAAACCCACCAATCTGTGGTACGTTGTTGCAGCAGTCTCAGAAAACTAATACAGAAACAAATTTGAAAAATTAAAAGCTATGCTTCCAAAACAAAAAACTAACTGAAAGTGCCTGACAAGTTTATCTATTCATATCTGTATAATAAAAAGTGTCCTTCGACTTTCTATTAAGATTCAATGAATATTAAGGGAAAGTATAATATAACATACGCTACTTTGTATTCTCATAGGAGACTGACATTAAATATTCTAAAACATGTCAGTCTGGCTTACTCTAGCCAGTCTGAGGAGCTTGTCCTCTATGACTTTAAATATAATCAAAAAGGGCAACTTCTTCCCAGATCTAAAATATCCCTTCTAGGAAGAGTGGAATTTTATAAATTAGTTACAAATCCATTTCCCAAAATTGTCTCCTATTTTCTACAATTATTCTCTCAATTCCACACTCCAACTCCACAAAAGATCAAACACTTTTAGTGTGGAAAGTCCTGAATATTTTAAAAATCTAAAACTGCTCTGAAATTGGAATATATTTGTTAAGTCATAGTCAATTCTTAAAAACCAAAATTTGAATTGTAATCATTCTTAATTTTTAAATAAATGAATAGCAATGGGGCTCACTTACCCTTTTAGTAAGCAAATTGCTAACAAAAAGTGTTTCTAAAGCACTTCTGAAAGATAAAGGTCCTATATTATGCAGAATTATTTCTGAAGGGATGAAGGGTAAGGAGAGAGTGGCTTCCAAAAACTTTCAACAATTCTATTGTACTTTTACCCCCAGGGCAAATGTAGATTCCTCCTTCATTGTAGCAATTGATATAAACAACTGACTAAGTTCTAACAAAAGTGGAACAATTCAGCTCTCTGTTCTTATGCCTATGGAACAGCCAGCTGACTATGCTTGGGCATTTAATTACCATAGATCTTATTCCATTCCTTCTTTTAAAAATTTTATTCCATTCTCTTCAAGAGTTTTGTAACTCCTATAAATTTTGTAGACTACAGAAATGCTGCTTCCTAAAAAAACTAAAATCTAAAAATAACCTTCATTTGAAAATTAACAATTACACACACACACATACACACACACACAGAGAGCTATATTCATTCCCCAACACACCGTTCCAGTTCATCTGAAAAATAATGGCTAAAATGACAATGGAGTATTGGGGAACAAGTTGGTGTATCTAGAGGAATTTGTAAATTTCAATGCCCACTTATTAATTTGTGATTCAGTTTATCACCTGGGAAAAAAATAAGTAATAACTGGCCTACACTCAGAGAAAGAAGTGAAAATTGGTGCAAGAAATATCAATAACCTAAAATATATAGATGATACCATCATACCAGCAGAAAACAGCAATGATTGAAATGACTTCGAATGATGAAAGAAGAAAGTGCCAGAGCAGAACTGCATTTAAACATCAAGAAGATAAAAATCATAACTACAGAAGAAATACACAGCTTTAAATGAAGACACTGAAATTGCTAAAGATTTTGCTTACCTTGGTTCTGTCAATTCAAACATGGATTGCATCCAAGAAAACAATAGAAAACTGAGACTCAGTGGGGCAGTAATAGAAGAATTAGGAAAGATTACCAAGAAACAAGATATGTCATTAGAGACCACAGCTAGGATCATCCACACCCTCATATTCCAAATTACTATGAATGGATGCAAAAGTTGGACTGTGAAGAAGGATAGTAAGAAAAAAATCGATTCATCCAAAATACAGTGTTGCAGGACAACTCTACAGATACTCTGAACTTCCAAAAAGAGGAACCAGTGGGTCCAAGAGCAAATTAAGCCTGACACATTACTGGAGGCAAAAATGACAAAACAAAAGTGGTCCTACTTCAGACATATCATGAGAAGGTAGGGATCTTTGGAAAAGACAATAATGCTGGGAAGAACAGAAGGCAGCAGGAAAAGAGAAAGACCAAACAGAAGATGGATAAAGAGTAGCAACACATGCACACACACTGATATACAACTAGACTTTCTGGGATAAACTAACATGATTTCCCAATTATACAGTTCAGTCAAGTACTCAAAGGAGAAGATGACCACCAGGATTGAATTAATTGAAACTTGGATTAGTAGCCCAGAAGAACAATATAAAGAAATAATATCAAGAAACAATACACATGCAAAATGAGAGCACTCTGAGGGCTTATCTGGTACACCTAATGCAAATAATAGGAGTTCCAGGAGGAGGAAATAAATAGATGAGAAAAGAAAACAGTAAAAGGAAGTATTCTCTGAAATGAGGGAACACTTAAATCTGTACACTAAAAGAGTACATGGAGTAAAAGGCAGAATTGCTGAATATAAACACATACCTAGGTATATCCTGGTTGAGAAAAAAAATTCCGGACCTTCAGTGATTAAAGAAAATAATATTTCAGGGGAAGCCAGGATGGCTCAATGGGTTAAGCACTCACTATGCAGCGCCGGGGACCAGGGATCGAGTCCCGGCCCTGGCCCATGCGGAACCATGTGCTGAACTGGGAGTTCCCCCAGTTCAGTTCTCTGTCTCTGTATCTCTCTCTCTCTCTGTCTAAAATAAAAATAAATAAATATATATATATATTTTTTTAGACAGCCGGAAAACATTATCAAGAATGAAAGAGAAATCAAAATGACATCAGACTAAGCATCTAAAAGCTAGAACATAGCAAAATGCACAAACTATTGAAAGATTAAAAACAGAAACCTAAGAATCCTATACTCTATCAAAGTATCATTCCCCTCTCAGGACTAAAGACATACATTTGAGAATATGGCATTTCAGAATATGTCATTCCAGGCATTTCAACTGAGGAAATTTCATGTAATATTCAAACAAATGAACTATGGCAGAAATCTCACAAAAGGAGAAAGATAGAGAAGCTATAGTAAATGAGACAATGTCTGGGGGTGGTATATAGAAGTTAAAAAGGGACTTTGGAAAGAGATTGGAAAACAACAAAGGAAAGTCAAAAATAGCCCAGAAGTATGAATTTATCTCAGAGATCTTTAGTGTCGGAAAGTAGGAGTGGCCACTTATATCATATTTACAAATAATGGAGAAACTGTCTGTCTGAAAAAGAGGATGAACATAATTAAAATTTTAAAGGACCAGATAATTTTTCAATTTCTCTATAGGAAGCAACAGAAATAATTAGCAAGTTAATTCAAGCAACAAATACACACAGGGAGAAACAGGGGGGGAAATGAATATTAGTTATAAAACATAAATAAAGACAAAATAAATAAAATCAAGTATTTAAAATTATAGCACTAAATTTTCATACTAAAAGAAAACATGTCAGATTGAGTTCTTTTTTATTTAAGTTAAAAAACAAATGGGGGAAGCCGGGATGGCTCAGTGGGTTAAGCGCTCACTTTGCAGCCCTGGGGACCGAGGATCGAATCCCGGCCCCGGCCCGTGCGGACCCATATGCTGAACTGGGGAGTTCCCCCAGTTCAGTTCTCACCGGGGCAAGACCCCGGCCCAGTTCCTGCCCTGTGCAGCCCCGCCCATCTGTGGAATGAAACTATGTGGAAAAACAAATGATGTGCAACTATGGAAGCTGTTCTGGGCCCTCCCCTTCTCTCTGTCTCTGTCTCTGTCTCTGTCTCTCTCTCTCTGTCAAAAACAATAAAAATAAATCTAAAAAAAAATACAATTAAACAAGTGACATAAAAGGCTTTAAAATTAAAAAAAGAAGCAGGAAAATTAAAACAAGAAGCAGGAGATGCATTGTGACAGAATCAAGGTATAATTTAAGATTGAAACCTTTAAACAAGATAAAGACATTATGTAATGATAATGATAAAATGCACAATTTTATGCAAATAGTCATAAATCTATACATATCAAATTATTGTAAATAAATATGTAAACATTAGAACTGCAATGAAAACTTAGAAATCTATACTGAAGTAATCAATGAATTTGCATAGTGTCTGAGATTTGCGTTAAGATACTCTAGCTAAAAGGGGCAATATAAGGAAAAGAACATATACATGAAACAATAATGGTAAAATAAACATGAAGATAGGTTATAGATTCATGAGCTTTACTCTTGCTATTCTTGAGTATTTCTGTATGTTTGAAAACTTCCATAAGGAAAAAAAGAGAGACATAAAGACAAGACCCAAGGAGGAAGAAAGGAAAAAAGGAAAGAGAAAAAAAGAAAGAAAAAAAAAAAAGGAAAGATGCAAAAGTGAAGGAGCCAAGGAAAGAAATGCAAAGATATATGTCTTAGAGCAAGAATTTTTAGGACAATGAAACTATTCATGATACTATAATGACGGATACATGTCATTATACATTTATCAAAACCCACAGAATGTACAACACAGAGTAAAGCCTTCAAACGTGAAAGAAAAATTACTTCCAATTCAGTATTCTGTACTCAAATTCTAGGGGAAAAAAATAAAAGAAACAGGAGAAAATCTCTTAGGCAAAGATTTCTTAGGTATGACACCAAGAGCACAATCCATAAAAAAAAAACAAAAAAAAAAAAACTTGATAAATTGGACCTCATTAAAATGTAAAACTGTTGTGCTTCAAATGACACTATTAAGAAAATAGGGGAAGCCGGGATGGCTCGGTGGGTTAAGCGCTCACTTTGCAGCGCCGGGGACCGAGGATAAAATCCCAGCCCCGGCCCCGGCCCGTGCGGAACCATATGCTGAACTGGGAGCTCACCCAGTTCAGTTCTCTCTCTGTCTCTGTATCTCTCTGTCTCTCCGTCAAAAAAAATTAATTAATTAAAAAACATTAAAAAGAAAATAAAAAGACAAGCCACAGGTTGGAAGAAAATATTTGCAAATCATATATCTGTATCAAGAATATATAAAGAGGGATACTGGGATAGCTTAGCAGGTTACATGCTTGCCTTGAAACTCCTGGTAGCTGCTGAGATGGTGGCAAAGGTTCTTTCCTTCCATGTGGGAGGCCCCCAGTTCAGTCCCCAGTTCAGTTTCCATCCCATGCCACCCCACATCCACCTCTGTGGAACAAAACCATGTCACAACTAATGATGTACAGCTATGGAGACTACTCTGGACCCTTCTCCCTTCTTTCTCTCTCTTTCTCTTTCTCTCTCTCTCTGTCTCTCTCTCTGTCTCTCTCTGTCAGTCTCTCTCTCTCTCACCTTAAAATAAAAAAAATAATAATATTACAAAAAAAAAGAATATATAAAGAATTCTTACAGCTCTATAAATAAAATGACAAATAAACCAAATTAAAAGTAGGTGATGGGTATGATTAGACATTTCAACTAAGGGAGATACATGATTGGCCAATAAGTACATAAGAAAAATTTGATATCACTAAGAATTAGGGAAATGCAAATTAAAACCACAATGATAGTACTTCAGATCCACCAGAACAGCCGTCATTAAAAAACAAACAACTACTATTGAAGAGGATGTGGAAATGTGGAGAAACTAGAATTCTTAAATGGTGTAGCCACTTTAGCCACTTTAAAAAAATAGTTTTAGTGTCATAATTTACCACATCGCCCAACAATACCACAGTAAAATCTATCCAAAAGAAATGAAACAATTTGTCCACACAAGACTTATATGTGAATGTTCACAGCAGTATTATTTGTAATAGCTAAAAATTAGAAACAATTCAAATATTCACCAACTTGTGAGTGGATAAGTAAAAATATGATACAACCCAATGAAATACTATTCAGCAATAGAAAGGAATAAACTACTGGAACACACTACATTATAAACAAACCTCAAAAACATGCTAAACAAATGTCAGGCACATAAGACCACATATTGTATGATTTCGTTTATAGAATGTGCCCAGGAAAGGCAAATCTATAGAAATGAAAATAAATTAATGGTTGCCTGGGCTGGGGATGGAACAAGAGGGACTGCAAATGTGCACAGGGATCTTTATGGAGTGAGGAAAATGTGCAATTGGTCCTGTTAGCAGCACAACTCTGTAAATTTACAAAACTCACTGACATATTGACAGTCCACTCAGGCTGCTATCATTTTCAAACAACAACAGAATAATAAAGATTGGATGGCTTAGAAACAACAGGAATTTATTTCTCACAGTTCTGTGGGCTGGGAAGTCCAAGATCAATGTGATAGCCAATTCAGTGTCTGGAAAGAGCCACTCCTCTTTTATAGATGGCAGTCTTCTTGCTGTGTCCTCTTTTGGCAGCAGGGAGAAGGTTGCTCTCAGGGGTCTCTTTAATGGGGCTCTAATTCTATTCATGAGGGCTCCGCCCTCATGACCTAAATCCCTTCCCACAGGCCCCACCTCTAAATACCCCCACATTGAGCATTGTATTTCAACATACAGATTTCAGAGGCAAGCAAACATTCTATGTACTGCATCTGTATACTTAAAATGGGTGAATGTTAAGATATGCAAATTATACCACAATAAAAACTGTTTGTTTAACAGTAAGTTAATGTAGTATCATTTTCACTCAAATTTTCATATAATTTTGCTACTGTGCACCAGTTCTCAGGAAGCTAAAAATAGTCTATAGAAAAAAAAAAGAGATAACCCAACAATGTTTATGTCAAAAGTCCAAGAGAAAAAAATCCAAAAAAGAGACGTATAAGAATTCCTCAGGACAAGATGTGTAAATCTCAGCTAGAAGCCAGATGCAAATATAGAGGACAACCAATTCAGACTACAGTACGTCAAAGAAAAACAGAAATTTCTACAAAAAGACAAAATGACAGACACTCAATGTGTTTGAATGTAATGAAACTAGGACATGTTTGTGAATAAACTCTTGATAAGTACATGGAAAACTAAGCAAAAAATATATTTTTAGTTATAAACAAAATGGTGCATGAAAGTGAAAGTAATCTTAGGTGATAACATAACAGCTGTGAATAATAAAATCCCAAATACTGAGCTAACCCAAATCATGAATCATGACACGGTGATAGCAGGACGGGAAGTGTGCATTTTGTGCATTGAGCGTGGCAAGGAGGGCAATGACATATGTCATCTTTCACAAAAGGAAGCTAGTGATAGAGAAAAAGCAATAACAAAAAATCAAGAAGAACCAAATATTGGTTTGTCTATTTAAAAGATACTAAAAAATTAAAAGAATCAGCTAAGATCATTGTAGTTGGTCAGAGCCATCCATACCAGGCTCTCTCCTGTGAGAGGGAGGCAGAGAAGCTACTTTTCTGCTTTTCTTCCAGTACCTCTGCTAGCTATTCCCTGCCCAAAGCTGTATGTCCCCAAACGCGCCAATGCAAAGAGCCTGCCCGCTTCCAAGTGATTGCTCATTTCTCCTTTATTTCTTTTTCCTTTCTGTTCTCTCTATCCCTTTTTTGTAGATTTTGGTAGTTACTCAAGAGTTGATATTGAGGCAAAAAAAAAACCCCAAAAAAACAGTAACATGTTAATTCAGTTGTTTCAAACCCCATAATTTTATATCCCAGTGAAAGCTCTTCAAATATAAGAATAAACTTATCACCCACCTAAGAATTCAATAAATACAATATCCATGGATACCTCTCAAAAATAAGTGTTTGGTTAAAAAAAAAAAGAACCTAACTATAAGGTAAATCAAAACAGAGAACTGATTACTCATAAAGCAATGGTAGAATGCTGATGGTGACCATGAAAACAAATACAAAGATGAAAATACTGGGAGATTCATGGCTACAGAAGACAAATAATTACCTTATTATTATGTTACAATAATGTAAAACTAATAAATAATAAAAATGGCAAAAATGAAGAGTTAGGGAAAAAAGACAGCAGGATTAAACATAAATATTCCATTTTCCATTCGTTTTGTATCCTTTAAAAGGGAAACAATACAGTCTTTCAAGTTGGGGTATGAAGAAATATCATGACAAAAATATAAATGGTTTTCATAATGATTTTTCTTATTAAAAACATCCTTTACAAATTAATATATCTGGAAAATTAGAAACATTTATCTAATAGTTTAGCAATTTCATCAGAGTAATTTCTTTTTCTTCTATTAAATATAAATAAATTAATTCAAAATCATCATATGAAAAAATAAATGAGAAAGGAATACTCCTACTAAATACTGTACTAAAATATATAGATACGACATCTAAAACAGTGTGGTACTAACACATGAATAAGTGAGAAGGATAAAAAAAGAAAACAGTCAAGTAAATAAATCTGCATACATATAAAAATTCAGTGTACCATAAAGATGACTTGTAATCACTGCATAAAAGAATGATTATTTTATATGGTTGTGACAATCAGGTAGCCATTTGAAAAATAAAATAAATTCCAGATGAAGTGAAAACTTCACCAGGAAAGATAAAATAAGTACCAGAGAAAATCATGGAAGAAAAATGTTTATCATGCAGTAGGAAAAGCCTAAGTATATCACACCAGAAATAATCAAAGAGATTTGTAATTCAACTGCAAGGTTTAAAAACAAAAATTTTCTGCATAGGAAAATAAAAAAACAATATCCAGAGTCAAAAAGACAGGCAAGTAAAGGAAAACTAGCTACAAATAATATCTGTGATGTTTTAATATCTACATTTATTTGTTAATCCTGACAGGAAATGAAGTTTTCTGGATCAGAGAAGAAACCAAAGAGTTGTGATAAAAATGTGGTATGCAAAGTTTATTCTTTCAATGAATACCCCTTCCAACCATTTGGATTTTTTCTTTTACAATGTATTACCAATTGTTATAATTCAATAAAATAAGACACTAAAATTATTCTTGCAAAATTACATATAATTTAGCTCATGAAAATAGTATTTTAACAAAATTGTATTCTTTAGTGGGAAATTTCTCCTTCTATCTATCTATCCATGTTTCATATGCAGGAACAGGTGTGGCATGTAGGTGGATATGGATGTATATGTGAGCTTCTGCTAAAGAAGTGACTAGAGACTATTCCAAGCAAAGAAAGTAGCAATAATGGCACCCAGAGGTCAAACTGAAGGCACATTCCAGGTAAAGGAAGGAGTCTCTCCTGACTAGTAAGGCATTGGCAGGAAAGAGGGCTTCCCAGGGAGATTAAGACCACAGGGGAAAGGGACTTGTGATTCTAAAGTATTTGAATTTTATCTTAAGCAAAAGAAAACCAGAGACTTAAAAAACAAACACAGAGGTTATTCTCATATATAAATTCTGATCAGACTGAGAACAAATTCAATCAATTGAAGCAAATACCTATATTTATGCACCAAACCTGGTGACTTTCTCAGTGTTTTATCTCTTTAAGGAAAAACTCTGTTATTTCAAATCTTGTTCCTAAGGAAAGCTAGCAAAGTGAAGATACTTCTCACATTTCTATTACCAGTAGAAAACACATAAGTTCTGAAGCTTTTAGAAAAAGTGACAGTACAATCAAGAAATTTCTAGAGGAGAAAAAAAGAATACAGAAAATTATAGCCCTCCATGCTCAAATTGAAACACTAATTAGAGATAACATTATCTTAGAATATAAAGAATTTGGTGAATGTGGCTTAAGTATTATAATTTAAGATTAATAGAGAAACTTGAAAATCTGTTAAAAGAACATTCAAATTGTTTAAACAATATCAGAAAGAAGTCTTTGAAATATGTAAGAATGGCATTCTAAATATTATAAAGTCCAAGAATTATTTTTCCATGTCCGCATTCAGTCATAGCCTCTCTCCACCAAATATTACTCACCCACCCCATCTCACAGATGCATTCTAAAAAAACTCAAAATTAATTTGTCTAATAGTTGACAAGATTACTGTCACTGGAAGTAAATGCAATAGAAAAATAAAGTATTATTAAACATTAAATGGTAGATAAAAATGTATCAAAGTATGATATTAAATAATACAGAGTTTGGTACTGGCAGATCTCATATCATTAAATTCTTCATGATTTTTTTTTCCTAAAATTCATTTATAATCTTTTCTGAAAATACACAACATAATTTCGTGGCAAGCCATCCAAGATAAATAATGTAAAAATAAATACCTAAATGTTATTGACTGCACAGAACTACTTTATATAAATATTAACCTTTGGAGGTTCTATATCAAAAACTATCACGAGACAAACTTGAAAAACCTCATGGGCTACAATAAATAATCCAGAAATAAAATTTAAAAATCACAAGAGGGGAAGCCAGGATGGCTGTGGGGGTTAAGCACTCGCTTTGCAGCCCTGGGGACCGAGGTTCGAATCCCGGCCCCAGCCCATGCAGACCCATATGCTGAGCTGGGGTGTGCTTCCCATGCAAGAGGCCCCCAGACCAGTTCCTGCCCTGCACAGCCCCCGCCCACCTGTGTGGAATGAAACCATGTTGAAAAACTGATGATGTACAACTGTGGAGACTGCTCTGGGCCCTCCCCCTTCTCTCTGTCTCTCTCTGTCTCTGTCAAAAACAGTAAAATAAAATCTTTAAAAAAAAATTTTTAAAAATCACAAGAACATAGTAACAAAGTACCCTTAAAAAGGACATTGGTTACTAATTCCATAAATTCTGATAAAGTATCCAAACTAAGTAATTTAGTAGTATCTTTTGTA
>PVKE010038559.1:0-15393 GCA_004027555.1 Craseonycteris thonglongyai
CCGGAAACCCATCCCGCGCCTTTATGAGAGCCCGTGGGAGGGACTCTGAGTCAGCTCATCTCTTTGTGTGACAGGCAGGGATCCTTCTCTCTCGCGCATCCACATGAAACAACGCTCCTTTCCGCCATGTGGCTGCCGACATGGTTGTATTTTTTCATTTTTATTTTTTGATGACTATTTTGGGAAAACCCGCGAAGCACTGAAGCCGCAAACAATGAAGCGCGAAGTGGCGAGGGAACGCTGTAAACATTTAAAAAGTAGTATGCTATTGTTGGTGTTTGGTTTGGGATGTCCAATTTTAAGCACATTTGATTGATATTTTTTGTTTGCTTTGTTTTGTTTAGTTTTAAGAAATAAAATCTGTTATATCTTTGACAATGCTTTTATCTCTTTACTACTACGAAATATAAACATAAGTGGTGGTTCTGAACCATTTCTTGATGTTTTGTTTCTACTTGTAGGTTAATTTTTTTTTATAGAGTTCAACACACTGAAATTATAAGTTTAGCAGACAACACTATTTCAAAGTAACAAGGTTTTAGTTATATAATACAATATACCTCAAACTTTTTTTTTTAATTTCCTAATGCATCTGTAGGCCTATGAATTTATACATTTGTCAAAACACCATGAGGAGGGTTTTCATTATTACTAAGATCATAGAGAAGTTAAATAGGCTGGATAGTCTTGCATAATAATATGACTGTGACACTAAGGAGAAAAAATGATGGGAAAACATACCAGAAACAATTCATATACCATAGAGCTCACCTAATTAAAGTGTAAAATTTAATGACTTTTAGTATATTCACAGGGTTTGCAGCCATCACTGCAATTTAATTTTAGAACACTTTTTATCATTCTAAAAAGAAACTCTATACCCACCATCAGTCACTCTCTATCTTTCCTCTCACCCCTTCAGCCCTAGACAACCACTAATACAATTTTTGTATGTACAGATTTGCTAATTATGGACATTTTGTGTAAATGCAACCATACAATATATGCATTTTTTTTTTGGTCTGGCTTCTTTTGCTTAAACTATTTTCAAGGTTTATTCATATATGTTGTAGCATACATCAGGACTTTATTTCTTTTTCATTACAGAATAATATTCTATTGTATTATACTAAATTTGATCATCTGTTTATCAGACAATGAACAGTGGATTACTTCAAAATTTTAGATATTATAAATAAGGCCACTATGAACGTTTGTGTAAGTTTCATCTGGATGCATATTTTTATTTATTGTAGTTATATATACCATGGTAACTCTGTGTTTAAGCTAATTCAATTTTGAGGAATGCTGTTTAGCACAGTAAAAAGCCAGGAACACTAGAAGAGTTTATAAAAACCCCTAGGAAGAAAGAACACATCTGTTTCACTGCCTTCTTACTTGATTATCTTATTATAGGATATATGCATGGCACTGAAAACAAGGTTAAAATGATGCCTGAGATATCGAGGAATCATAGTTAGGAGAACTCTCAAGCCAGACATCAATGCCACTCTTGTGCTGAGCCATCATTCTTGTTATCAGACCAATAAGGTATCCATTTTCAGGCTCCCGCTGAGTTATATACCAAAAGATCTGACATGAATTTCTGGAATAAACTCCACAAAAATCGACCTCTAGTCCAGAGACCAGATTTTCCAAAGTAAAACAAAGGATACAAGTGTGGCTTGACATATGGGCTAACAGCAGGGCAGAATATTTAAATTTTAAAGTCCCATTTTCCTAAAAATTTGGGGACTTAATTCTTCCTCTATTTCCAGTCTTACCTCTCAATGAATCTGTACTTGTCATTTTACTCTCTTTGCTCTTTGACTTAAATATTGTTATTTGCTTGGAACATGTGTCCCTTTTGTTTGTTTGTTACATTTATTGGGGTGACATTAATTGATATCAATTACATTGTTTCCAGGTGTACAATTCTACCTTACATTGTCTATACATCACATTATGTGCTCACCACCCAGGATCAGCTAACTTTCTATCACCACGTGTTTGATTCCCCCTCCCTACTCTCCCCTCCATCCCCCGACACACACTCTCCCCCCGCTCAGGTAACCACTAAACTATTGACTGTGTCCATGAGTCTTTGTTTCTTTGTTCCTTTCAGTTTTATATTCCATCTATAAGTGAGGTCATATGTTTCTTGATTCTTTCATTCTGACTTATTTCACTATTTCATAAGATGTTTTCGAGGTCCGTCCATGTTGTCACAAATTGCTGTATTTCATCTTTTCTTATTGCTGAGTATTCCATTGTGTAAATGTACCACTACTTCTTTATCCAGTCATCTATCACAGGACACTTTGGTTGATTCCACAACTTGGCCACTGTGAACAGTGCTGTGATGAACACTGGGGTACATGTATCTTTGCGGATTAAGGTTTTCAGGTTTTTTGGGTAGATGCCCAGTAGAGGGATGGCTGGGTAAAATGGCATTTCCATTCCTAGTTTTTTGAGGAATCTCCACACTGCTTTCCACAGTGGTTGTACCAATTTACATTCCCACCAGCAGTGTATGAGGGTTCCTTTCTGTCCACAGCCTCTCCAGCACTTGTTATACCTTGTCTTGTTGATTATAGCCATTCTAACAGGTGTGAGGTGATATCTCATTGTGGTTTTAATTTGCATTTCCCTAATTGCTAGTGATGTTGAGCATTTTTTCATATATCTGTTGGCTGTTTGTATGTCTTCATGAGAGAAGTGCCTGTTTAGGTCATCTGCCCATTTTTTAATTGGATCGTTTTTTTTTGTTGTTGTTGTTGAGTTGTATGAGTTCTTTATATTTTTAGATATTAGCCCCTTAACAGAGACATTGTTTGCAAATATTTTCTCCCGTTCATGTGGTTTCCTTTATACTTTGTTCACGGTGTTCTTTGCTATGTACAAGCTTTTTTGTTTGATATAGTCCCATTCATTTATTTTTGCTTTTACTTCCCTTGCGTTTGGGATCAAGTTCATAAAGTGCTCTTCAAGCTCAAGGTCTATAATTTTAGTGTCGATGCCTTCTTTTACGTATGCACTTTATAGTTTCAGATCTTGTGTGGAGGTCCTTAATCCATTTTGAGTTAATTTTGGTATATGGTGACAGTTCACAGTCCAGATTCATTCTTTTGCACGTGGTTTTCCAATTTTCTCAGCACCATTTACTGAAGAGGCTTTCTTTTCCCCATTTTATATTTTTTGCTCCTTTGTCAAAGATTATCTGTCTGTATATTTATGGGTTTATTTCTGGGTTTTCGATTCTGTTCCATTGTTCTGTATGTCTATTTTTCTGCCCAAACCAAGCTGTTTTGATTACTGATGTTTTGTAGTATACACTGAAGTCAGGCAGCGTGATGCCTCCAGCCTTATTATTATTATTATTATTTTTTCTCGGAGGATTGCTATGGCAATTCGGGGCCTTTGAGGTTCTATACTAATCTGATAATTTTTAAAATCTATTTCTTGAAAGAATGTTTGTGGGACTTTGATGGGAATTACATTAAATCTGTATATTGCTTTGGGTAATATGGCCATTTTAACTATGCTGATGCTTCCAATCCACGAACATGGAATATCCTTCCATTTCTTTCTTTGTATCTTCTTCAATTTCTTTTAATAGTGTCTTATAGTGTTATGTGTATAAATCCTTCACGTTCTCTGTTAAGTTTATTCTTAAGTATTTTATTTTTGTTTTGATCACAAATGGTATCATTTTTCTCATTTCTTTTTCTGAAGTTTCATTTTTTGTATATAAAAAAAGCTGTGGATTTTTGTACATGGATTTTGTATCCTGCCACTTTACCGTATTCATTTATTATTTCTAACAGCTTTCTGGTGAAGTCCTTGGGGTTTTCTATATAAAGGATCATATCGTCTGCAAAAAGTGACAGTTTAACTTCGTTTCCAATTTGAATGCTTTTTATTTCTTTCTCCGGCCTAATGGCTCTGGCCAGCACTATGTTGACTAGCAGTGGTGACAGGGGACATCCCTGTCTTATTCCTGATCTTAGAAGAAAAGGTTTCAGTTTTTCCCCATTCAGTATGACATTCGCTGAGGGTTTGTCATGTATGGCCTTTATTATGTTGAGGTATTTTTCTTCTATATCCATTTTATTAAGTGTTTTGATCATAAATGAATGTATCTTGTTAAATGCTTTTTCTGCATTAATTGATATAATCATATGATTTTTATCTTTATTTTGTTTATGTGGTGTATCACATTGATCGATTTGTGTGTGTTGAACCATTCTTGTGCCCCTGGAATGAATCCCACTTGATCGTGATGTACAATCTTTTTAATGCATTGTTGTATTCTATTTGCTAGTATTTTATTTAGGATTTTTGCATCAGTGTTCATCAGAGATATTGGTCTATAGTTTTCTTTTTTTGTGATGTCCTCGCCAGGCTTTGGTATTAGGGTAATGTTGACCTCATAGAATGTGTTGAGAAGTATTGCCTCTTCTTCAATTTTTTGAAAAAGTTTGAGAAGGGTAGGTGTGAGTTCTTCCTTGAATGCCTGGTAAAACTCACTAGTGAGACCATATGGTCCTAGACTCTAGCTTTTGGGAAGGTTTTGAATGACTGCTTCAATTTCCTTACTGTTGACTGGTTTGTTTAAGTTACCCAGTTCTTCTTGATTCAGTCTAGGTAGACTATTTGTTTCTAAAAACTTGTCCATTTCTTCTAGGTTGCAAAATTTGGTGGCATATAATCCTTCATAGTATTTTTGTATGATCCTTTGTATTTCTGTGGTATCTGTTGTAATTTCCCCTCTTTTATTTCTAATTAGGATTATTTGTGTGTTTCTCTTTCTCCCTTTGTGAGTCTAGCCACGGGTTTGTCAATTTTATTAATTTTTTCAAATAACCAGAACTTTGTTGTATTAATTTTTTCTATTGTTTTTTTTTTTTTTATTCTCCATTTCATTTAGTTCTGCTTTAATTTTTATGATTTCCTTCCTTCTACTGGCTTTGGGTGTTTTTTTTGTTCTTCGTTTTCTAGTTCTTGAAGATGTGATATTAGGTTGTTTACTTATAATTTTTCTTGTTTCTTGAGAAAGGCCTGTAGTGATATAAATTTCCCTCTTATTACTACTTTTGCTGCATCCCAGTAATTTTGGTACATTGTGTTTTCATTGTCATTTGTATGTATTTTTAAATTTCTTTTATTTCTTCTTTGATGCAGTCACTTTTTAATAACATGTTGTGTAATCTCCATGTATATGTGTTTTTTCTTGCTTCCTTTTCGTAGTTGATCTCTAATTTCAAAGCTTTGTGATTGGAGAATACACTTGGTATGATTTCAATCTTCTTAAATGTGCTGAGGCTAGCTTTGTGTCCCAACATGTAGTCTATTTTTGAAAATGTTCCATGTGCACTGGATAGTCCTGTGTTTTAGGATAACGTGTCTATAAATGTCAATTATATCCAGTTGCTGTAATGTATCATGTAAAGCTGATATTTCTTTGTTAATTTTCTGTTTGGATGATCTGTCCATGGCTGTCAATGGGGTGTTTAAGTCCCCTACTATAATTGTGTTTTTGTCAGTTTCTGCTTTTAGATCTGTTCGTAGTTGCTTTGTAAATTTTTGTACTTCTTGGTAGGGGGCATATATATTAATAAGTGTAGTATCTTCTTGTTGTATTGTCCCCTTTATCATTATGAAGTATCCATTTTTGTCTCTTATCTTTTTTATTCTGAAGTCTGCTTTGTCACATATAAGTATGGCTACACCTGCTTTTCTCTGGGTGCCATTTGCTTGGAGTATTTCTTTTCACCCTTTCACCTTGTCTGTGTTTGTCCTTGTTGCTGAGGTGTGTCTCTTGTAGACAGCCTAAGGTTGGTTTTTGTTCTTTAATCCAGTTTGTTACTCTATGTCTTTTTATCAGTGAGTTCAGTCCATTTACATGTAGGGTGATGATTAATATATGAGGGATTCCTATAGCCATTTTATCTTTTGTTTTCTGGTAGCTTTTTTTTTTTATTGCTTCTTTGCTTTTTCTTTCCATTAATTATTTTAGTTTGATGGTGTTTATGACTGTTTTTCTGTATTCTCATCTGTTGTTTTTATATGTTCCAGTTCTAAGTTCTTTTTCAGTGGTTACCATGAACTTTATATAAAAGAAAGTTTCATATATGCAGTGGTTCATTTTCTTAAAGATGTTTCTTATTTCCATTCTCTTTGGAAACTAAAGTCTTTACTTCCTCCCCTTTTTATATTTTTGTTGTTTCAGTTTATCCCTATTTACTTTTACTTTTTGTTTCAGGTCCAATCACTTCCTTCAGTATTTCTTTAAATGCTCACCTTGTGCTGGAGAATTCCTTCAGTTTTTGTATGTCTGCAAAGGTCTTTATTCCTCCTTCATATCCAAAGGATAACTTTGCTGGGTATAGGATTCTTGGCTGGTAATTTTTCTCCTTTAATATTTTCAATAATTTGTTTCATTCCCTTAGGGCTTGAGGAGTTTCTGTTGAGAAATCTGATGAGAGTCTGATGGGCTTTCCTTTATAGGTTATGGTGTTCTTTGTTCTGGCTGCCTTGAGGATTCTTTCTTTGTCTTTGACCTTTGACATCTTCAGCATAATGTGCCTTGGAGAGGATCTGTTAGGATTCAAGTAGCTAGGGGTCCTGTTTCCTTCTTAGATTTGAGGTTCCAGTTCTTGCCATACATTTGGAAAGTTCTCATCTACTATTTGTCTGAGTAGATTCTCTGTGCCCATCTTGTCCTCTGCTCCTTTTAGAATACCTATTATTCTTATGTCATTTTTTTCTAATAGAGTCAGATAGTTCCTGTAGATATCTTTCATTTCCTTTAGCTTTTAGGTCACTTTCTTCTTCCTTCTGAGACAATTCCAAAATTTTGTCTTTGATTCCAGTAATTCTTTCCTCCATCTGGTCAGTTCTGCTTCCTGTGCTAGCTATTTCATTTTTCATTTCTTTTATTTTGTTGTTTATCTCTAGAATTTCTATTTGCATCTTTTTCATAGATTCCATTTCCTTTTTGAGATCATTTAGCTCCTGTGTACTCCACCAGTTTTCTCCGATCTCTTTGAACATTTTCATAATTTCAACCTTGAATTCTCTGTCATTTAGCTCATATAATTCCGTATCTTCTAGTTCCTGTTCTGGAGATTTTTCTCTTTCTTTCTGAGCTCCTTTGTTCACAGGGGTATTCATTGCTGCTAGAGTGTTTCGTTTTCTGGACATGAGGACTTTTCCCTTGGTAGATGTGAAGGTATTTTCTTTTATTTCCTAGCTGATGTTAGTACCTTATAATATTTCCTCTTATTTATTTTGTTTTCTCACAGTGGCAGAATTCCTAGGAGATGGGCTTCTCTTTGACTGAGTTGCCCTGGTCTCTGTATGCCTCCTCTTTGGGAAGGTATGGTGGGCGATGGTATTCTATGCCTCTGAGTTCCCACTGCTGTCAGAAGCTGCCACACCTAGATCCCTCTGCTGGCTTAAGCGGGACAAGTGGGGGTGGGCTTGTTTGGAAAGGCCCAGGTCAGATTGCATCACAGGGCAATGGCGGCTTCCCTCTGCTGGCTTCAGTGGTAAGGGTGAGGGTGGGGTTTGTTGGGAAAGGCGCAGGTCTGATTGCATCACAGGGTAAAGGCAGCTTCCCGGCAGCAGCTCACTGAAGGCCCACCATGGACGAGGCTTGTGGGGTGAGCCCTGGGAGACAGCAAGGGGAAGCAGCCAGGCTCCATGTCCAAAGCCATGCGCAGTGCTCCAGTTGGGGCCTCATCCCACTGAGGGCCACTCTGCGCCTCAGCTGCCAACACACACCTGGTATCGGTGCTCCAGCCACTGGAACACCTGCCTCCGGCAATTGCCGGCCTCATGCTCCATGGGCCCCCAGCTCCAGCCGCTTGATTCAAGCCCTGTCAAATGGATCCTCATTCTGGTCACCCACACCGATCTCCGGCTGCTGCTGGGGCCTTGCTCTGGCCTCCTGCCCCACGCTTCGGCTGCCCTCACCAAGCCCCGGCTGCTCCCCCTGCCCTCCCACCAGGACCTCTTGCCACCATCAGCTGCACCCGCTTTCTCTGTCCACCCCACGCTCTGGTGTCTGGGTCTCTGCCTCTGTCCGTTCCAGCCCTCCAGACCGCCCAGAGTCGTTCTGCTCCTGGACCCGCGCCATGCTCCCACCTCAGTCAGTCTCTCCTCTGCTGGACTCAGCACAGCCTCTGGGTCAGTCACTGGGTGGGTCTCTGGGTCGTGCTCCATGGCGGGTCTCCACACTGCTCCCTTTCTCTCTCACTCACCTCCACTTCTCCAGCTTTAGGAATTTTCTTGGGTCTCTCAGCTGAGGCTGTGTGTTACTTAGGGATTCTCTGGTTGGATTTTAGTTATTTAAATTGTTGTCTCTCCAAGAGAGGTTTCAAGAGCTCCTCTCATGCCGCCATCTTGATGACATCTCCCTGTGTGTCCCTTTTATCATCTCAAGCCTTGAGCAGTTTTCAAGTACTGTGTCAAATTTCACTATTTCAAAAGGCTTTCTTACATCTGCTATTTGTTATTCATTTCTACAGTTTTTTTTATTCTGTTATATTTTTCTCCCTGTGTAATTTTGACTTGTTTAGAAGATCACAAGCCTCTCGGGGACAGGTAAAATATTTCATGAGTTTTTAACTGTGGTATACCTGGGTGAGTACTTTGCACATATACTGGTGGTTCTATAAATGTGTAGACTCTAAATCCTGATGTGATACATTGTGTTTGAGGGTAATAACCAGAAATATACTATCTTGTGCACATCAAATGCTGACACACAACTTGTACAAACTCTCTGTGGGAGTATTTCTAGAAGAAAACAACTGAAGTTCAATATAAATTCCAATATCACCTTTCAGGTTATGGCAAGAATAAATATATATTTTTCCTGAGTAACATGCTATCCATAGAAATCTTGATGACTTTACAAAGATCACTGAATTTTAATAAGCATGATTCCAACTCTTCTAATTAATACTTGCTTTCCTTGCCTTGATGTAATCTTGCATGTGTTGATGAAATTTTAAATATCTAAATTCTTCAAGTGAAGATGTATTATTAGTGAAAAAAAAGTTAAAAATAAAAATAACATAACCCAAATTTTATTGTAATCATAGCTCAAAATATTTCAAACATTTCTTAAATTATAAAAATTTATGGCAAAAAATATTAATTAAAAAATACTCCTAGGCCTATGAATTTTAATTCTACTCTGCTAATGAATTTTGGTCGAAAAATCCCCATTTGACAGTATTTGAAAATCTCATAGAAAAATTTATTTTATCTTTTAGTTAAATTTTATAGGAAGACATTTAGATATAGGAAATGAATTTCAAATAAATATCTACTATCTAAGTACTAAAAAATATTGGAGGTTTACAGGTTTTTTTCCCATAATCACGCTCTTCACCTCCTTCCTCTACATAATATTATATTTCATTAAAATGTTTTAATCTTATAGCATGAATTTTATTCAGTACAGTATAACCTGTCAGGATTGCTTTGCAAGTTTCTATTATACTCGTAGTTCAAACACTCCCCGTGATCACTTCGAAACTCTGTCTCTTGCCTGGATATTTGGGGATTGATAGTGCTGAAAAGACCAAGGAGTAGAGATGAAGTAGAGAAGCTTCTTCCTCTCCTGATGGTACCCTTCCCTATTGAGGAACTCTACTAGTTCAATGCGTATCACTCCTGCTTTCTTTCTGTTCTCTTTCACTGGCCCTAGGGAGAAGGCAGGGTTTATATGGGAATGGAATTTGGGAGAAACCAGGTTAATTCTTTGACTTCTTTCTTTTTTGCTTTCTCTTTGCTCTCTCTTCTCCCTCTCTCTCTCTCTTCCCTTCTCTCTCTCCCTCTCCCTCTCTCTCCCGCCTCCCTTCCTCCCTCTCTCCATTCCTTTTCCCCTCCCTCCCTTTCTCTCTCCTTTCCTTCTTTCTTTCCTTATTTCCTTCCTTTCTTTTTACGATTATCCTCTACTCTATGATTTAGGTTTTACTGGTTGGTATCAAGGCATGCGGCTGTAATTCAGACATTAGTAACTAAGAATATTTTTATTTGTTTGTTTTTATACAGGCTTTATTAGTCATGTAAATAAATTTTAGGTTGTCAACATCATTGAATTAAACATTTGGTGGTTACTTTTATGCCTTGGCTGGTTATTGCTCTTTATAAAGGACTTCTCCATGGGCAATTTTTTTATGAGAGACATAATGATATATGTCTACAAATACCACACCTTAAGCAAAAGTGCAATGACCTTGAAAATGGTACTGAGCATCCCAGATATAAGAGCAAATTAGAAGCCACATGGATCTGATATAAAAACACACTGTATGCAGGCAGAAAATCCCAGAGTATACTCAAAAGTCTCATGGGCCTGAGTACAGGGACAACCCAGTGAATCCTGGCTCTGAGCAGTCTGTGGCAGCCTAACTACACCCCTCAGTGTGTGTAGAGGCAGCAGTATCTTAGTAGATGCTGCCAGAGGGCTGCCAAAACCAAGTCATCAGATTCAACTGAACCAAGAGTTCAATTGTATGAAAAAAGAAATATTCCTACAAACCTACCATTTGCATTGTGATTTTCAACCTTGTCTATAGGGAATGACTTTTATACTTCAAGGCACCTGGATTCCAAGCATGTTCCATAATACTAGAAAAGTTCTGATTTTAAATTATTACTGTAAGGCTTAGGTTTGATGCTTCAAGTATCATTTTGCATTCAGGGCTAATGAGGAAACAGGGGAAGCACTAGGTTTGAATTCATGGAATTAATCCACATGCCCAAGATTTGAAAAGTGACAAAATAATTTTAGGTGATGAAGTTACATTTAGTTAGCTATCCTGAAATTTACTGTGCCTAGAGAGAACATGTTTGATAAATTTGTAGAATTGAGACCATAAAAGAAAGCACAGCAAAAAATAAACGTATGTCAAAAAGGCAGATGGGATGATGATAGATTTAGTTCATGCTGTGGTTAGATGGCAGGATCACCTCGGTAGGATTATCCAAGCCAAGAAACTGAAGGTACACAAGATTTGCTTGAATACTAGATGAAATTGGTAGATTCAGAACATAGTGAATCTAAAAATTAAAAAATAAATAAATAAATAAGTCTGAACATAAGCAGAAGAAGAATAACATGATAAAGGCATTTAGATTCAGGAAATACCTATCTTTTTTACATGGGAGAAAAGGAAATAGACCAACATTATAAATAGGTTACCAATGGCTTTTCTAAAAAGAGAAGAGAAAGAGTAGGAAAATAAAACAATAGAAGTTATCTTTCAATATTGTATGAGAAGCATCAGCTCAAAATATCACTTAGGATATAACACATTCAAATTATAAGTGATAGTGACTTGAAGAATTCATAGCAGACCCATTGCCCTCACTCTGTTCTTAATGCAAACTCTCTGAAGCATTAACAACAGGTTGATGTTAGGACTCTTCTGGGAGTGATGTTAAAACCAAAATAGAAGTAAAACACTCCCCAGGGGGTAGAAATTATACCTATGAAATATTCCACAGTGACCAGTCAGTATAATGAGCCTCTGGTTACAAGGCACTGTAAATGTTGGTCTATAAGACAGAATGGAAATCTAGTCACAAAAAAAGAGTCCACATTCATTGTAACATCAGTGGGCCAGAAACACAGGGCTTAAGGAAAGAGGAGAAATATAGGATTCAGTTTTATTCATTACTCTAGATCTGTCTACTTGCTTTGAATCCTGAATGGATGACTCAAACAACATCTTCCACATTTGCTCAGTATGGAGCTAGTTCCCGTTGTCCTCCACATAGATCTTGGCAACTGCTCTTATACTCTAATATCCATGCTCATGCCCCAATAACATACCATGCTACACCAAACATTACATACCAAGTCATCAGATCAATCTCAACATGCACCAAACACAATCTGAAAGTGTGGGAAAGTGCCTGCCTAGCATGCTTTGACTAACATATTTAGAACGGGATAAATAAATTCAGGTAAGTTCTCTCCCTTCTTTCACATGATTGGACTATCTGAAGATGGAGTAATTGTGTGTTGTTTCATTAAAGATGTTCCATGAGATCAAATAACTAGTAACGTAATAACAGAGTGATGGTCAGCTTTGTAGAGCACTGTATCTATGGTTCTCCAGCATTCCATTTTTACCTTATTCTTTACTCCTAGGGATGTACTCATCATAAAAAATTAGCATGTAAGCCTTTCCAAAAGCTCTGCTTTATAGGAAAATTCAGTTAAAACAGGAAATTAAAAGATTTTCATACACTGGATGAGAAAGAAAACTACTTAAATTAAGACTTGCTAAAGCTGTTTTTATTGTATATTTCCAAACTTCAAAAGAACATGCTCATGTCTCAACAGGCATTATCTGAGAAAGGAGAGAGTGTTCAGAAAAGATTACTTTTTTCCCAGATATGGCAAATACTGGGCCATAATTAACCTCCTGAGGAGAGTCTTCTTCTGGTTGAAATTACTTTCAAAGTCAATGCATATGAGCAACTGGCATATAGATTAACTGGCACCCCAGAGTCGCTGAAATAGGGCATATTTTTACTCTCTAGCCTGTTTTTCAGGTGGCACTGAGGTACTATGTTAGTCTTTGACAAATCTAAAGCTTAGGTTCTGAAAAATTCTGAGTGTAATAATTCTTTGAGTTCTAAAAATAAACTTCTTTACAAAAATTTTGGGTTAAGAATATGGACTGTTCTAATCTTTGGACTCTCTGTAAGGCAGGCACAAGAGATTCGGTATTGATCTACCGGTAATTGTTATTCTGATTTTGTAAAAGAACCATCCCAACTTCATGAAAAAGAGATACCCAGGCTGCAGCTGCCAAAAGAAGCTGTTATTACAGTAAGGCTCTGATGTATCCTAGGGCTCATACTGATCAAGATAATAAATGAAGAAAATTCTATTTTCTTTGGATTTAAAGGGATCAAGCAATTGACTTTTTTTTAGTTTTAATTTACTTGGACTTTAATGTCTTTAGATTTTAACTTATGTGTAGATTTAGACTTCTGATTAAATTTCTTTTTTTTTTTAATGTTAGTTTCCGGGGTGACATTGGTTGATAATAATTATATTGTTTCCAGGTGTACAATTATACATTACATTGTCTATGCATTGCATTATGCGCTCACCACCCAAAATCTTTCCATTATTATATATTTGATGTTCCCTCCCTCGCCCTCCCCCACCAGCTCTCCCACCAACTCTCCCACTGAACTCCCCCTGTACCCTTAAGTAACCACTAAACTATTCACTTATTTATTGACTATGTCCATGAGTTTTTGTTTCTTTGTTACTTTCTATTTTATATACCACCTGTGAGTGAGGTCATGTTTCTTAACTCTTTCAGTCTGACTTATTTCACTTAATAAGATGTTTTCAAGGACCACCCATGTTTTCACAAATTGCTGTATTTCATCTTTTCTTATAGCTGAGTAGTATTCTATTGTGTAAATGTACCACAACTTCTTTATCCAGTCCTCTATCAAAGGACATTTTGGTTGTTTCCACCTGATTACATTTCTTTAATTGCCTCCCCAAGATTCAAATAAGAATGAGATTTATATTGGAGGTTTGGCCTTTTTTGGTGTATGTTTATAATTTTATACAATCTCAATATAGAGCTTTAGAAAAAGTATAATTCATAGCATGATTAGGCATAATTTGAAAAGTAAAAGAACATTGGAATGGCTTTTCCAATTTGGAAGAAGTCATCTTATAGATAAAGCTATTGTTTCTGACCCATTTCAGCATCTTGTGGGGGAAAAAAAAATCTACATCTAATCATCAGTACATCAGTAGCCCTGATTTATACTGGCCTTGTGACTTCATGAAGTCCTGTAACTGTCCTGATAAATTCCATAGGGGAGGCTTACACTGCAAAGTAAACATAGGCTTAATAATTCAGTAAACTAGTTTGAAAGTAAAGTTTTAAGAGCTCTGGATGAAGAGTGGAATGGAAGTTATTTTCCCTCTTCTTCTCTAGCAATTTCCCTTCAAACCAGTGTTTTCAAGTTCCTGTGTGGTTATTGGTGAAAGATTCTCCCGCTGTGACTGAGATCATATGGCCTGCAGTGTGCAGACCGCATGCCAGATGGGCTGTGTGCTATCATTCTGTAAGTTACCTGCCAGCATGATATTTCCAGAATGACTAGACAATAGGCAAACTCCTGTAACTTCCCTACCTGATCTTGTTTATATTTGTCAGATATTTCACTGAAGACTCAGAGCCTTAAAAATGAAAGCATTTTCCTCTGACAGCATCACCTGATATTTTTAATTCTGTTATATCACATTAAAGTTATAATAAAATACATCTGTTCCCTAAGAGATGACCATGTAAAGGGGAAGTAGTGTTAGATAAGCAACAGAGGTACTTGTGACTCAACATATGGTTTTCACTGTCATTTTGAACAGCAGTTTGAAGCAGGTTAGTAAAATAGTCTTAGAATACCAAAACCATCAGTCTACTGGAAGGCACATAATTTTCTGCACTTTTCAGCTATTTATTTTTATATGTCCAGCAGCCTATTAACTAAGTACTAACTAGAATCAAAAGAGTATGGGTCAACAAGAACTGTAAAGTATGTTAAAGAATGAAACAAGAGTGGATAGTACATTTCCTAATATATAAAAACTTTATAACAAGTTCATGAAACTCTCAAGTTTTTCAAAATGTGGTTTTATGTCATGTAAGCCATTGCTTTTTCAAAAATTTCCAATTATACTTTTCTCTAGTGGTGTTTTCTTTCTTTCTCTCTCTCTCTCTCTCTCTGTCTCTGTCTCTGTCTCTGTCTCTGTCTCTGTCTCTCTCTCTCTCTAATATTTTCTAACTTATACCTTCTCAAGCAGTATTGACTGGGACCAGGCAATTGGGTTTCTCACTTGAGCCCCTTGCTTTAGAGACCCCCTTTGGTACTCCTTTCACTGTCCCTCTCTCGGCAAGTCCAGCAATTCATGGGGTGAAGTCCAAGTTCATGCCTTGTCCAGTAATGATTCTTGCCCTGGGTGATTAAAGCCCAGAACTCCCTAACAGTGGCCCTGGGCCTGCATAGGTCACTTCTCAGAAGATTAAAAGAAAATAAATCCAGGGGAAGCTGGGATGGCTCAGCGGGTTCAGCACTTGCTTTCCAGCCCCAGGGACTGAGGATCGAATCCCGGCTCCAGCCCATGTGGACCCATATGATGAACTGGGGTGTAGCCCCCAGTTCAGTTCTTGCCGGGGTTTATGTGGGAGACCCCGGCCCAGTTCCTGCCCTGCGCAGCCCCCACCCACCTGTGGAGTGAAACTATATGGAAAACTAATGCTGTTAACTATGGAGACTGCTCTGGGCCCTCCCCCTTCTCTCTGTCTCTCTCTATCTGTCTCTGTC
>PVKE010038560.1:0-15391 GCA_004027555.1 Craseonycteris thonglongyai
TGCCCTGCTCTCACCCCGCCCGCCGGGAAGTGCCGCCGCCCTGCTCCACAGTCCCTGTTCCACTTTAGGCTCTGTGATCTGATTAGGGCACTGCGTGCTGTCCCTTGAGTTCGGATGTTAAATTGTCCACATTCCTGTGGGGCTTCCACGCTCCCTAGGTCTCGGCTTCCAGCCCGCCCTCGATCCAGCTCCACTGTGACCGTAGTCCCCCAATCCCCCTTTGTGTTTGCCAGCCCCGGGCCGCGCTCCGAGTCTCCATCCCCGAACCGCTGCTTCCCTTTCCCTCTTCCTCTCCCACTCTCCCCTTTTTTCTCTAATCTTTGTGTGTTGTTCTGCATTGTGTGGTTCTCTTAGTTGAGGTTTCTTCTCAGGGTTTCCCCTGTGGATTCTCCTCTGTTCACAAGGCCCTTCCCAGGCAGTTATAGGCGTTCTCCTCTCATGCTGCCATCTTTTTGTTTCCCATTTTTAATTAGCAGGACATTGTAGCCAGGAATCTCTGATTATCATTCCTAGTTATGTTTATATCCCCATTTTTCATTGTTGAATCCAATGTTGTTCAAGATAACTCTCCTGTGTTTTCAAATCAGCATTAAAATTTTTAATATCAATTTCTGGGATTCTTTAGTCCCTCCTTCAACAACTGCTCTGTGCAATGCTGGAATTTAAAAAGATTTTTCTCTCCTTCAGCACATTCTCTGAAGATTGCTGGCTACAAATGCTTTTCCCTTATTACACAGGATACAACCCAGGAAATGACCAGTCTCTTTATTTGCCAAGTGCTGCAATTCTATCTGCTATCTCTTGGATCAGAATTTTATAATCTTGATGCTGAGTCTTTATGATAATGAGAAGGGTTATTATTAAGTGTGCTTTCTTGCTAAGAAAAAAGCTATTTTCAGGGTGAGAAAAACATCTAGGTAGTTAATGGACTACCTGAAAAGAAAAATCATTTTCACTTATGTCATGTGAAGAACTCATGAGTTTACACAATTCTTACAGTGTGGCACTAATGTTCACCACCACCTTTCTAAGAGTTTAAACTCTGAATTGTTTATTACCCACATTCATTTTTTGTTTAGCTTATACTTTCTCATATGCCATTAATACTGGTTCCTCATACTGGTAATCACCCAATGCAGGGGCTGGGCCAGCATCTCTCTATGGTGATACCAGGACTTCAGTGATGTCCTGAAGATGACTCTGCTAGTGACTGAGAAGAACCAACCAAGATGAGGACTAGGTGTGTGCACATCCAGTACATGTCACATACTAAACTGTCTTTATCACATATCATCTTTACTGAACACCAATCAGCTCATAATTTTTTGTTTTTAATCCAGCAAAATCAAGCTCTCTGAAGGAGAAACTAGTTTTATAATTCTGTTTTTCCTTTCTTCTGTCATTAGCCTAAGCTCTAAATAACACAAAGTATTTAGACACATGGTAAGTAAATTATATTTGCTCTTTTCTTCCTATATAGAAATGAATGGAAAAAAATAGAGCACAAGACACAATATTACTATTATAAATATGATGATTCATCACCATGGCACCTATGTACATTGAGGAGGCAGTTTAATATGAGAAAAAGACAGATTTAGGAGTGGGGAAGCATGAGTTCAAATCAAGCCTGCCCCTTCTATGTCATTGACCTGGGCAAGCCACTCACCTTCCCTGACCTTCAGCTTTTCATCTGCATGATGAGGGTTGAAATTCCTAAATTGCAGTGTTGCTTTGACTATAATAGAGTATGTAATGTATTTAAAAGAGTGCATAACACACATTTAATGTCCAATAAATATTAAACATTATGACAATTAGTTGTTATGATTCAGTAAATCTGAAGTATAGAGAAATCAGAAAGCTTCCCAATGTCACAAAATAAGCCATTGCCAGACCTGAAAAAAGAATACATGGGTCATCACACTGTTTATTTTACACTTCAAATAAAGTCAGCAACTAAGTGTCTTCATTTCTAGAAAAACTTAAAGTGTTTTTTGTTTGTTTGTTTGTTTGTTTGGGGGAGGTTTTGGTATTAGAAAGAATTAAAATCCAGGGATAAATGGCAGATAAATATTCTACAGAAATAGTCACTGTACTGGTGGTGAACGAATGTTGTAACAATTACATTCAATCTTACTATCAAAATTGGAAAAATAAACTAAAGAAAATCAACATAATTCTAGTGTCTATCCATGTAATCTAAGACTCACTTAACTCATCTATTAAATAAGAGTATTAGATTAATAATTCTTTACCAGTTTGATTATTTTGTTATCCTATAATTGTAGAAAGGAAACACATTCTAGGACAATAATGCAATATTTTGTTTTTTACAGGGGACCTGAGACTCAAAAGTATTTTGTCATGTTTGTGAAATATTAAGTGAATTAAATAGAACTACTGATTCACAAATCTAAGAAGAAAGTAAAGTCATTACTGCTAACTTCAGTATTTGATGAATTAATAATTCCATTAGCCTTTAACATGAATAGTGGATGCTAGGCAGTAAGAAAGTGGGAAATTACAAATCAACTAATTTACCTTGTTTTTTTGTTTGTTTTGTTTTGTTTTAACCATAATTTGCTATTTTCAAATATATGCTGTACTTACTGTGATGTAAAGCAGAAGTAGTTTCTCACAATGGGGAGCAGACAGGGAATTTTCCATGAGAAAGGCAGTTCAGGTCCCCCCTCACACAAGAAAACAATAAAGGGTTTCCTATTGTTTTTTGGATCCAAAGGACTTCCTGTTATATTCCAAGAGAGAGACAATAAAAGAAAGTGTACTATAAGCTTAAATCATCCTGATCTCTGTGAACATTAAACTCTTCTCAATTCTTGTAAGAGTCTTGAAACATATATCTTAGATGCAATTTAGTCACTTAATAGGGAAAAATTGGTCACCACATTCTTTTAAATGGGAAATTTATATTTCCATACTTTTCTATAAATTGTATTCTGGAATATAACATATAATTGTTATAATAGACTGAAATTCAGGCCTAGAACACAACACAGAGAAGTCTTAACCAGCACACTATGTCTGCTTAATAATCATATTTCTGCAATTTTTAACCCTGGAATTGAAATATCCCCGGTAGAAAGACTATTGTCTAGAGTGGCTTGACTTACAATGCTTGATTTAAAAGGGGGCTGGGGGAGGCAGGGGAACTGCTTACATGTAAATGCTACAACACATGTTTGACATCATCTTGACAGAGGCACCATGGTTGGACATGATGGCTAATGAGCAGCAGTTGTTTCCACTGTGTGAGGACATCTAAAAGAAAATTTCTTCCCATTAAGAAAAAAAAAAAAAATCTAATCTAAGTGTTTCCAGTTTCATGTGTGATTAATGGTGGCTCCCATTTCCACCCTTATTCAGGAACAAGAACCAGAGGAAGGAAGGAGACATTGAGAATTCAAGACGCATATTTTCAAGCATGTTTTAAGGATGATTAATTTGGACATCTGAACCTATAATTTTAGTATTCTTTAGCATCTTAAAGAATTTTCTCTAACTGCTATTAATATGTTGAAAATACATTTAAATATAAGTGTAATTAAAATCTGAATATAATAAACTCAAAAGGTCCACTACCATTTTATGCAGTGAAATAATAATCTTAAATCTCAATTGTTTTCACTATATAATAAATAATAACTCCAAGGATACTACTTTTCTGTTGCCTTTTCTCTGTTTCCTTCACAAATCTTTTCTCATTTAGATGTAGGACCTACTTGCAAAATTGTACTGATTTATCTAAAATACTAAAATAATATAAAATTTGAAGGTGAATTCAAACTCTTTGGAATTTGCTGCTTTCTGAGCCAGGATTTTCCACTGAAATAATAAAATAGCCTTATATATTACTGTGCCCCTTCTCCAGCCTCAAAACAACCCATTTTTCTTAACAGTGAATTTCTGAGCTGTATATCAAGTCTGAGATGAGCTGACTTTTCTGAAACTAGCTTTATCAAAGCACAAAGCAGCAGAGGAAAGAGATGGAGAGTACAAACACACTTATGTCAATAGGAGTTCATGAAAAGTGTCTTCCAGATTACACCACTGGAAACATTTCTTAGAATACAATGGCAGGACCATTGTGTGAATAATATGCAAATAATCTTATAAATTGTGTTCCTCCAATTATTGTCTCCTCAGCTCCTGCTATAATTGCAACATATATTCTAGACATCTAATAGGAAAAACAATGTTCTACAAAATTCCCAACAGATGAATATTTACTATTCTTTATCAAAATTCATCCAGGCTAAAAATGGTATAATGTGTTATAGAAATAAAAGAATTTTTAAAAATTATAATTTTCTTATATAAGATGACTTTTTTGATGTAATGAGTTATAAAAAGTATGCCAAATCCTTATACTGTTTTAATAGTTGAATTTCTCGTAAACTTTTACCACTGTATCCCCTCCAAAAAAAAAAAAAAATAGTAAAAACACATACATGGAACTGGGTGAACAAACATTACTAAAAAGATTAAATCACTTTATAAACTATCTCTCATAGACCTTTCAAAATTTATTCACAGACAAATTTCTTACACTCTCACTGAAAAAAAAGTTCAATGACCACTTTACTTCATACACCAAAACAAATCTCTAAATTATTTAGTTAGAAATGTCCAGTGCAATAGAGTAAATATTCATGGTTCCTTGATAAGCAAGATTGTTCATCACTTCTCCCCACAATCCTAAGCCACCCCTATCCTCACCACCAGTTTGGCTGAGTAGAAGGTATGCTGCCTCTTTTTTGTGAAGGGGCATGATTGGCTTTTTCCTTTAATTCTGCTGATAATCCCACCTCAAGTTTTTAGTTCTCCTTTACTGTTGATTTTTGGGACATCTAATAGAATACAGAAAATTCCTAATTGGTATTGTGATGAGATAATCTGCACTCTTTGGGCTTGGCATAGTTTGAAAATCCGATCTTGGTTTCATGGTGCCTTTCACATAAACCTCCAAAACTGGTTGCTGGGACTCTCTGAGCAGTTCCTGAGATGAAGACCACACAATCTGTCCTCTATTTGTCCTGCCCCAGTAGCACCCTTTTTCTTCCCACTCCCAACCCCTAGCTTCCTAGTTACCCATTTCCACACAGTCTCTTGGGCAGATATCAAGAGGGCACTATTCTTGCAGTCACTTCTTTGTGGCTCACATTTTTTCATGAAAAATTATTACAGTACTTTGTTCTAAAAAGAAGTCACTACTCTGCTGCAAGATCACTCTGGATTTCTTAGCCTGTCATGTCTCCTGCATCCCAGAGTGGGCATTCTCTGAGTAGTCCCTTTGGGGTCTCTCTGACTGACTGAGAGTTAAAGGGTACAGTTTCTCCAAACTTAAATAAAATACAGGATGTCTGATTAAATTTGAATTTTCAGTTAAACAACAAATAATGCAGTATTTAGGATAAACTTATATACAAGTTATTCATTCATTGTTCATCTGAACTTCCAGTGTAATGGGACGTCCTATATTTTGTCTGGTTTTCTTATCCACCCTTCCCTTGTGGTGGAGTAGGACATAACAGTTCCTCTCTTCAATGTCTTCTTTGCAATTCTCCCTCCAATTCCCTCTTAATTGGGGCTATATCCCCAACAAGTGAAGGCAGGGAACTTAGTTCTTGAATAGTGCTTTTAGCTAACACATTTTGCTATATCTCACAACTCAGTAAGCATCAAAAATCTATCTTGTCTCAATGCCTCAGTTGAACCTTTAAACTTACCTTCTTGTCTAAGAAATATGATACATTATATTCTTGAGAAATATTCTTTAAATCCTTTAAACCTTTTCATACTTCAATTACCCTATAGATTTAATGTCAAGTATTTTAAAATTACACTGTATAGCCATGCAATTATAATTATAAAAATAATTTTTATATTTATATTTCTTTTATTTTATTTACATATTTATTTCTATTTTACACTTACACTTATATATATTAACCTTATGGTTTTTTAGAATAATTATAATTTTTAACATAATGCATCAAGCCTTCCAGGAACTCCAACAACAGTTCCATTCTTCCTGGCATTTCTTGTCTGCTTGTCTCAACCATGATCTTCTAAAATTCTGCTCTGTAGTCCCTTTGATCAGCCCATGATAGGGTTCTGACCTGACTCAAGAAAACCATGTGTCCACCAGTAATTTATATTAAGTTTGAGAAAAATCACTTAAACTAACCTTTCTCATAAAAATTCAGGGGATGCCGGGATGGCTCAGCAGGTTGCAGCCTCCTGTGCAGGAGACTCCTGGCCAGTCCCTGCCCTGTACAGCCCTGTGCCCACCTATGGAATGAAAACTATGTAGAAAACTAATGATGTGCAACTATGGCGACTACTCTGGGCCTCTCTGTTTCCCTTTGTCTCTGTTTCCCTCTGTCTCTGTCAACAAACAAAAATAAATCTTTAAAATTCAGAAGCTATAATTGATCACTTTTCTTACTTTCTAGAAATAATTAAACTTCAGTAACAATTATGATGGCATCTTAGTGTCTGTTTTAATTATATGTATGGTCTAATCTGTCACTCTTGACCTCAGACATGGGATATTCAATTTTTTCTTGTCTTTTAGACTAATAAACCGCATTTTTTATTTAACCAAGTTAGAGTTAGGACTTCCTTACCTTATAATCAATAGATTGCCTAAATATTGCAATTTGATTTATTATTTTAATATTGTGTCCAACAAAATACTCAAGGCTTTGGTAAAATGCCCCAAGTTGGGGAAGAAGACAACAGGTTTAAAACAGAAAAACAAAAATAAGTTAATGATCTTATTTTAGAAATAGAGTTAGAAGATAATGAAATAAATAGAAGAGAATCATAATAAACATGGTTGATAGCTAAATATACCCCCACACAGATATCCCAGCCCCACAAAAATAATTTATAAAACCATATTCCAATTGAGAGGTTATACCTGAGTGGAATTATATTTAACTATGACAGGAAGAGAAGAACTAAGATTACAGGTTCTAAGAAATCATAGGTCATCAAAGATTCTTAGTATAAACATTTCTAAAAATTATTTTACATAAGGAATTAAGATTAGAATGGAGATCCCTAAATGTATGAGTAAGAACATTGAGCAACGGCATTGTTCAATGCTTTTCTTTTGGTCCCCAAGCCACACTTCTCACAATAGCAGGCAGATAACTGGGGAAGTGCAACTATTTACTTTATCTTTGTTTTAGTGTTGTATCTAGTCTCAGCTCTGAGAAATGCTTCAGGAAAATGGTTTGGTCTTTTACCCTCTGCCCCTTTCAGAGCTTTCCCCCTCATTTCATTATGTCCTTCAAATAGTTTCCCAGTGCATTTTGCTGTCTTATTTTCTGTGACACAAATACTTAATCAGTTACTTCTACACCAGTGTAACTCTCGGTTTTAAACCGCCACACTGCATTATATCATTCGGAATAGTTAGGACACTATGATGTAATTAGGTGTGATCAGATGAATCGTCTTTATAGATAGGTACCTAATGTGTCTTTTATTACAGGCAACACACTGATATTAAATTTTGTTTATTTTACCACACTTATTATTTCTATTTTTATGTTATTTTATTCATAGTTTCTAAACAGCAGTAGAATTGTTGCCTCTCTAGGATTTATTGCTTTACAATAAACTTCAAATAATTTTATGACCATTCAATGAATCTTGAAAGGACTTTAACTTATAGAATTTAATATAAAATTTATTTAATATTTGTTAGGGTTGTGTTATATTTCTACTTTCATTTCTGAGGTTGTGTAATCATAAAACATGATCTGAGATAATATAAAAACATATATATTATAAACAATCAAAGTATGGTAGGAAGTTGCAAATATTCCAATTGAAAAGGAAAACGTGTAATATATGTGTATTCTGAAGAAACCAATGTGCATCTGTTTTAGAATGACAGTTTTCTGTGGTGTTCATACTCATTTAAAAATCAAGTGAGCATATTTTTTCTTTGTAATATTTTCCCTTTGAGGAGCCATTCCATCTCTATATATGTCTGGACCTAGGTGCTACAATCAAAATGACTTTCCCTGCCTTCATCTCAGCCCTACTTTCATTACCCAGCTCCAACAAAAGGGGATCATATGATCCACAATGGCCAATTAATGGGGCTGCCTTATAAAGTCTGTTTTGCAGAAGGATGTCAGGCCAAGGCAATGAGTGAAGCCTGAAATCTAGCCATGCTTCTCTCCCCAAGCTGTGTACCTTGGCATGGGGTGTATATGCCCGGAGAAAGGTCACCTTTTTCTAACTCTCATAAAGGCTCCATCTGCTTGCCAAGCTGTTCACCTGCAGGGCTGCCTCTACCTAGTGGGTAAATCATTTGCTCATTTGTAGAAAGGCTAGGGAGCCATATGGGCCAGCAGAGGCCCTGCCGGTGAGAAAACGCCATACCTTTTGCCTCAGTGATTGTTTCATGGAAGGATCTATAGTCAAAGCTGATCAATTAGAATTCTCCCCTGGACTTTTACATGACAGCCTCAAATATTGCATTTAATGGCTGGGGTTGCTAACCTGAAATGACAGTCACAGCCATACTCCTCAATACATGGAAAGTCTATTTGCAGCATTATACAAACTCAAGGAGGGGAGGAGGGTTGAGAGACAAAAAATGACAGAAAAAGCTGTGGTTTGAACCCCTGCTTTCATCCCTCACTGAAATCTCCACCCAATTTCCCAGTTACCCAAGTCAATGGATTTTCCTTAGTTAACTTGGTAGAAATTGACCTTCTGTCAAGTTCAAATGAATGAGTTCTATCTAATATATAGCACTGGTATACTGATTAGCTGAGTTGTTGCAATTCACTAGAAAGGATGGTATACATAATAGAATGCTACTAATCACCCTCTAATAGCAGAGCTACTGGTTACTATGGAATAACAAGTATCTGTTGCTTTCCTGCTTAAACCTGTATGTAAACACTATGCTTTCAGAGTGAAAGAGTGATTATGGTGAGATGAAGTTAGTAACAAAGGATCTCTAAAGATAAATGAGTGCTTTTACCTAATTACAAAGTAACGAAGCTGGATTGGTAAAACAATGAAAAGGAACATTTCAGTTTGAGGACATAGCATGAGCAAAGGCACAAAAGAGCAAGTTAGAGATACATATTTTGAATCCTTTAAATTTCAAATGAATGAATGTATTGGTTCAATATTGACAAGTTCTATGTGTAGTCTGGAATTAGCATCATCATCTTGACTCACATTTACATACGATTATGAGGAATTAATCTCTCTCTCTAATTTAGAAAGCAACTCCCTTATACCTTACTACAGGTAGTAATGATTGACATTTCTTAGGACATGGGTCCAATTTTCACTTTGGCCAGAGAAATATGAGGCTCTGATCTACACCATCTGGATCACATGTTCAACTCTGGAGCTGAGAGTAGAGGCAGAATTTTGTGACCAAGAACACTAATAAGTGGTTGCCCAAGGAACCTGGGAGAACCATTACTTGAAAAAGCAAAATAGGTGATGGATGACTATATACCCAACATCCAAAGAAGAGTATAAGCTGATTAACTAGAGGATAAGCAGGGAATCTATTAGCCAGCATGAAAAAAAAAGAGTTTGGATAAATGTGGAGGCCAAGTTCAAACAATATCAGAGTGGTTTAAAAGTGAGGTATTTGAATATCACTTTAGTACATACCAATGGAGTTGACATATATTAATAGTAATCTGTTTAATACTGGATAAATATCTCTGAATAAGTGAGCATCTTTTGAATAGGGAGATCATGCAATTTATATCCCAAGTTAGAACACTTTAAAAGTAAAAAGGAGCAGTCTTAATTACTATACAGGAATAAAGGACATTAATTGGGACTTTCTGTCCCGCAAAACTGGGGCAAGCGATCACTTTTTTTTCTGAGCAAGATGGTCAAAAAGGGTAGTTCACTCACACATTTCATGTGTAGTGTAATTTGATCCTGTTATTATAGCCAGAATCAATTCCAAGAATTTGTGACTAACCTTAAGGCAGTCACCAATAGGTGAACATAAGAGGGGCCAGGTGATTGGCATGAAAGTCCATGCCAGAGTAGAATACTTCATCAGATGGTAATCTACAAAGCCAATTGGATCCTCTCCCTTGAGAAATGTTAGGTGCAAAGTAAGATGAAGCAGAATTTAAAAGAAACTCACAGATAACACAGTGTATTCATTGATGTGGACTATAGTTTTTATAAAAGATAGAACCAAATATATTTGTCTCAAAAAACAGGAATGTATATCTCATTCCCACTTCAGTCCAAAATGAACATTCCTAGTCAGTGGAAAGCTCTCTGCACACAGTGATTCTGAGAGCAGGGCTTTTCCACTTTGTGGCTTGGCTGACCCCAAATTGCTGATGACCATTTGTGTTAGCCAGCAGGATGGATAAAAGACACTGGAGGAAACAAAGTTTTTCTTAAGAGTCAAGGCCAGGAAGGGCTCATATCTTACTTACCCATTCGCTTTCCATTGATGAGAACTAGAAGCAAGGGAGGGAATATGGTCCTGACCTGCTTTCTTCTTTTACAGTATCACTACATATACATTAATCTGAGGGAAGTTATCAAAGAAATTTGTGACCTGGTCAAGCTTAAGAACCACTGCTTTAAACATCCTAAGCAACATTTCCCACTGTTATGGCTTTGATTACACTTTCCATGGTAATGACTCCCTCACCTTTTTCTCCAAAACAGACTTCTCGCTACAGCTCCAGCCTAGAATGCCTAGTGATTCTGCACAACTCCACTGAATCACATCAACACAGACAATTCAGCATGCCAACCCTGAATTCATCACTCATTCTCCTCTATCCTGCTCTTCTTATATTTTCTATCTGTGAATAGCACTACCATTCATCTGCATGCTCAGAGGGGAAACTTGGAAATCACTTCTGATTCCTCTTTCCTTCCCACCCCGCATAGAATTAATGAAGACTGGAGCTCACCTCCTTCTACGACTGAAATACACCTGTGACTCCAAGCCCATTGCAGGTTTTATAGCCCCGGTCAGCTTCTCTCTCCCAGACTTTCACTGAGACCTTCTAAAGGTTTCTCCTGCCACTAGTCTTTCCCTTCTATTTATTCTTCACACATCAGCCATCATGATCACTCTGCAGTAAATATATAACTAGAATATATTTTCACCATAGCATCCAGAATGGCTCTTATTTACCATAATGTGACATGTAAAGCTGTTTTGTCAACTGGGTTCTAATCAGGAAAACAAGGTCCACAGAAATTAATTCAAAAGAGAAAAGTGAATACAATAAACAAAGAAATTGAAAGAAATGTAAACAAACAAGAAACGTTGAGACAAGCAGAAACTGACAACAGCAGGAAGCCACTATCACTCCAGGGTGGCGTGAACAAAGAGAATAAGTAATGTCACCAGAATTCAGTCAGGGATTCTTGGAAGAAGCTAAAACATTTGCCTGTGGAAACTTGCTTGATAGGAGCTGGGATTGGTGGTAAGGAGGGTAGTGGGAGCTGGAATCATGGAGAAGATGCAGTCTCTGCAGACAAACTTCATATATTGCCTGGTCTCTCTTCTGCCTTGCAGTCTCATTCAAACATCTTCCATCATTGAATTTACCTAGAAGTCAACTGACAAGGGGGCCTGAGTGATGTACTTTTCAGAATAAGAAAAGATTAAGAAATGAATGCACAAACTTCATATTTTGGCCTCAATTATCATTCTGGACTCACCCCTGGACTTTGCTCCTTCCTTTTGCACCCTCTGTACCTTACCACCAAGGACTTCCTCTCGGTTCTCTAGTGCACTTCTTTGGCCTCTCTGTTTGTACACCTTATAACCCCATTTCAGAGGGTGCAGAGAAGAGGTCCCACTCTGCATTCTCCTTCTTGCCTGAACATCCCCTGACAATGCTTTGGGTCTCAGTTAAGATATCACTCTTCTAGAAAGTCTATTTTCATCCCCCCAAACTGAACTTGGTGCCTTTAATATACAAGCTCTTAACAAACTATAAATCCTCATCACAGCATTTGTAACAAAAATTAAAACATAACATAAAAATAAATTAGGGTTTCTAATTTGCTTTCTACATCCTGAGCCAGCTTGTAAATTTGGTGAGAGCAAGGAAGGGGATTCATACCTACTAGTCACTGTGGTGCACAGGAGGTGCACATCAAGTATCAATTTCCTGAGTGTGTGGATCAATAAATGAAGACATGTGAGTCAGGGGAGGTCACTGGTCAATTGAAAACTGTACAGGCCCCAGATCAGGAAGACCAGCAAATGTGGTTAGAACCTTATTGTTCTTAGACTATGAAAGACAAAAAAATTATTCAAATTTTCCATACTACCCACATGTGTGATTGCTAGCTAAGCTTTAGTTGCTATTCTACTTCATCTCTACCCTTATAACCATTTCCTCGCCCCTCCACTTAGGCAATACACATCAAACTGTGTGAAACATATGAAGGAGAAAGGTACAAGAAACCATGAGCCCAGCTAAATGACTATTGAAGAAATCTGGGTATGAGTTTATAGGAACAATAATTATGAGAAGAGGAAAATAATAAGGATATTATTTAAACATGAGAATAATTTAATTTGAAAATAATTCTTTAAGGAGTAATCTAAGAAGGCCATTCTGTCCTTGAAATACACAAGGCTGTCCAGAAAGTATTCAGCCATGTATTATGAAAAACAGAGGCATTTATGTCCTCGTGTTCGAAGAACTGATTACAACCTTGAGGAGATCCCACTCTACTACTAATAATAAAGGAGCACTTCTCATTTGAACTTGGGCTATTTGTGAAAAAACAACAAAAAGTATAGCTAAAGAAATGTGAATATACATTCTGGGAAAAACCACGTGGTCCATTAATAGTTATTTAAAGTGTGACATACACCCCAAATTATAAATAAGAGATGGTATAGTTCTGGCTTTAATTATTATTTCCTCAGCCATAGTGAGTCAGATGGTATCTCTGTCTTCATCTTTACCCCTCTTATTTTCACATGCTGTTTCACTGCTAGAAACTGAGACAACTCTCCTATCAGGTTCTAATATTGCTCTCTGTTGGAACAATCACCTTTTATTATATCAGTCAATTTGTTTGCAGTTTTTTTCTATTTTTGTTCATAAATAATTTCTTACTTAGCCACATTAGGTTAGTTCTTGCCTGTTATAGTTCTGTACCTAATTTCTGTTACACAAATTTATGATAATGAAACTCTTCAGGGTTCCTGATGTGACCGACTTAATATGTAAATGTAATATGCTAGTAATCTTCTCTCGTGTATTGGAGGGGATTTCCATTATTCCTATCTGTGAGCAGGACATCTTCTAGACTAGTCCATGAAGAACATTTCCTGATATACGATGCCCTTTTCTGATGGTGTCTTTTCTCTATCCTATAGCTAGAAATAAAATCTCTTGCTCTATAATAAAGTTGCCTCACTAGGTCTTCACTTACTGTATATTGGTTCCACATACTTTTAATATTAAATAAAGAACCAAAGTAAAATTGCAGGACATATTTACAAAACATTACACAGTTTGGTCATGAAAAACAACAGAGCTATGATAAAGTGTTTTCTATGCTCTTTAGCAAACACTAGTTGAACAAATTCACCATTAAAGCTGAACTTTGTAAAAAGTGATGTTCAAAATCAAGAACAAACTGCATTAAAATATAAACCTAGTGACATTTGTTTTATTCAAATATAAGATAAACAATTATATTACTTGTAAAAATGCCTGCAGTTTGAAACTGGCTTTTTGAAAAATAAAACAGGCCTTAAAAACAAAGAGTAAGTAACCTAGAAGTAAAAGTAGAAGCCAGCTAGCTTGATTTCCTAGGAAAGAATTATTGTACTTCAGCTATCTTGTCACCCAATTGCTCACAGAAATGCCCACAAAGCAATTGTGTAGCCAAGAAAACCAATAACAATAAAAATACTACTATAAGAGTTCAAAGCCAGAGTTTCCAGTCAGAGAGGAGTTCTATTGAGAAAGTTGATTTGATGATGCTCTCTGAATGCAAGAAAATACATTTTCCAAACATAAATATGGCAGGGTCACCTTAAATTTTTGGTTGTATAGAATCCAGAGACAATACACATCTAACGAAGTTAAATACAAGGGCTGTCAGGAAAAAAATCCAGCCATTGTCAACATAACGAAAACGGTTACATGGCTGGATTACTTTCAGGATAGCCTTTGTATACTTTATCTTATACTGATATTGTGATAATTAAATAACATAAAAGTATATATAGTACCTGTTACATGTTGAATTGCATCCCCCAAAATATCCACGTTGGAGTCCTAACTCCCAATGCCTCAGAATGTTATCATAGTCAGTAATAGGATTGTTGCAGATGTAATTAGGTAAACTAAGATGAGGCCATACTGGAGTGGGGTGGATTCCTAATCTAATAGGACCAATGTCCTTATAAAAAGGCAGATGAAGGCAAAAAGTACCTTCACTATCTACAAGCTGAGAAACACAAAGGTTGTTATAAAATTATCGGAGCGAGGACATAGTAGGCATGGAATAGATCCTCCCTTATGCCTCTCAGAAGGAACAGGTCATGTAACACTTTGATCTTGGAATTCTAGCCTCCATAATTGTAAGAAAAATACATTTTTTATTGTTTAAGCCTCCCACTCTGTGGTGTTTTGTTATGTAATACTAGCAAACTAACTCAGCATCTCAGAGTGATTAGCATAGAATGGAGATTCAACTGATGATGTCCGCATCTTAGTAACATTCTCGTGTGAATATATTCATGTAAATAAAGGCATGCAGTAGTATATTCTCATGCAAACAAAGGGAAGTAGTAGTATACTAAGTGTTGCAGTAAATGTTTCATAGCAATTCTGAGGGCTTAGAATTCCCAAAGGACAGAGGAGACTGAGACCAAGGGAACTGGGATATTCATCAGGGATGCTAGTACAGCACTCACAATACAGAAATTCAACTGTGCATCCTATAAAAAAAAATAAATAGAAGAAAATAAAACCTTGATCACAAGGAAGAATGAAAAGTTTTTGGTATTGGAATTAAGGTCAAATCAGTCATTCATCATTTACAGAGTATCCATCACATGTTCAGAGATTTTGCTGGGTGAGAGGGGCACAAGAATAAAAAAACTGGCATTCCCATTCAAGAGCTAATAGTCTACTTGGAAAGAAGTCATAAGAATGTCATAAGAAGTCTAACATGGGGATATGAAGTAGAAATGACTAGCAATAAATAAAGTAATTCCAGATACACCAAGGATTCAGATGTGGCAGGAAACTATATGTGTACTGTTTCCAATGTCAACATGAAGTTGTACTGAGCCATTAGAATGCTTTCTGGGGTTTCTTTCTGTGGCTTCTTT